>JAXQQM020072746.1:0-25693 GCA_034641835.2 Pinus albicaulis | reverse complement strand
CTAAAATACAAGAAGAAACCAGCACAAAGGACAAGTTGTACAGTATATTTCTACTCTATATGTTAGTGAGATTCATATAAAACATTAAATAAATCATAATGAATGCATGTTTAACAAATATTCTTCATACATTAAAGCATACACTAACACGTTTATTTCGGGAACAGCATGATACTTCTGTATTATAAAATAGTACGTACAAAAGTAAGTGGAGAGATCACCTGATCCTTCCAAGGCCTTCGCAGACCGTCGTCCAGATCCGTCCAGCCCTTGCCTCGCTAAGACTCCTTCCAAACTGGTGCATACGAGATAACATATAAAGGGATGTGTATCTCAAGGAAACAAGGGTTTCCTATAATGAACTGGGAAAGTGCAGGAGGCACGGGGAATCAGACTTGGATAGGGAATACCAACAAGTATAATATCAATAATTCTCTCCCTCCCTTAGGCCATACACATGAGGGCTTTTTATAGTCCCTCCAAGTAGTTTCAGCAGTTGGAAACAGTTGGCCACGGGCTGGGGTGGTTGAACTACCTGAGTAACCATCAACCCGGCGCGAAATTAGGGATTTTTATATATTTTTTAATCATTAAAATGGCATACGCGGAAAAGTCTAGCTGTACTCGCGTATACACGCGGAAAAACACGGGCATAGTCACGTATGAAGGATTTTCCACTGTTTTTAAGTGAATTTGTCCAAGTCTGTAGGAATGGGTGCCCATAAAACCATGTAGCAATCATGAATCATGTCAAGGTGAGAAATGATGCTATAACAGATGCCCCCTAATATATGAGGTCAGAAGGGGTACATTATGGCCGAAATGTATTATGCACATAGAAAGAACTTCGCAAGGACAAGAGAGGACTTCACCAGATTTCAGCCTGCCAAAAACCAATGAAAGAAACCAGAGAGTCAACCCATGCTGAGGCGGGCATACCCATGCTCAGTCAAAAATACATCATATATATAGAAAGTATTGAATAGATCCAACATGTATACAAGTATAACTGAACTGAAAATACATAGTGAATCATCTGAGCAGGGCCCGGAAAGACAAGTCTGTATCAATGTCCAAGTATCACATATAGAAAGCTGATCAAAGATAGTGCAACTGGATGTCTGATAAAGTAACTGAATCTCCAAGTACCGGATCATAAGAGGCGAATCAAACGGTACAATCACGCAACTCGGGGATCAACATATAAGATGCTGCTGTGCTGAACTGCAACATATAAGGGTGGACGGCAACACTGGCAGAAACTGAGAGAACTGTCAACAGTGAACCGAGAAATGCTGATGCAACCCGAGGTCTTCACTGATCACAACGGCACAATTCTACACACTGGGAATAAATGAGCTGAAGTCGACCATGTGAGAAATCGTTGGATTACCGGGCAATGATGTTTCCCGTTAACCAACGCGAGACAACCCACTGATAATGATAATGAGTGTCAAGGTGCCCCAGTACAATCTGACAAGTGTGAATGAATGAGTTGAAGTTGAACACTTGAAAGAATCTACCAATCAGGAGGCAATGATGAATCCCCACTGTCGATAGCGAAGAGTCTGCCACTGATGACTGCAAACCCTAAGGTATTGACAAAAAGACTCTAGATCTTGTTCCCAGAGCAATGAGTCGGAGTCGATGGGAAAAGATCTGCTGGAAGGAAGGCATTAAGGCATCCCACATCAATCCAGCACGAGTGTAACCCGCAGGCCAAGATTTGGAAGGAATCGGACGAAGGAGAGTGATGGAACCAAAACCGAAGTACGTTTCCGACGTGCACAAGATGAAGCTAGCGCACGGAAGAAACCCTCTGAACCAACCAATAATGAAAGGTGACGCAGAGGCGAGAAATCCACCGATAGGGTCAAATGGAAATCCAGGTACTGCACGAATCCCAAGTGTGATAATGTGTGCTGACGTCGAACACAGGGGAAACCACTCAGTCAAAGACCCATGATGATAATCAAATGCTGAGCACGAGGTCACCTATCAATGATGGAAATAGGCCCAAGGTGCGGCTCTAGGCTTTCTCTCAGAGCAATGTGTCGTAGTCGATAAGAGACAAACCCGCCGGCAAGAATTCAATGGAGACCTTCTCAAACCAGCACGAGCAGAAGATCAAAACATCTGATGTGATAGAACATGATACTGACAAGACCGGGAAGGCCGACTGAATAATGAGTCAAGAAACACCGCAGAATGGCCGACTCAGGCTAGACTTCCCTTGAACAAAAGCACGACTCTATGATGACCATGGCAGTAAAAAGTGACACTGTATAAGTCTGTCTTGCAGGAGGAAAAACAAACTCTCCATATGATCGGAAGAGATAACCGACCGGGGGAGAACTGACAAGTGAAACATGGTAAAGGCTGAACCTAGGTCAAACTAGAACCATCCCAAATGAAGGAAATATATATAAGTATATGTGCTTTGTTCAAGGGCGACAAAACTGACTCTGTACTGCCATCAAAATAATGAAGATACATCCCGTTCCCGCTCTTTTTGTTATATTTGATTTTTTTGTCTTTTTCATAATAAGCCGGAAAAAGAATAAAAGAATGCTATGTTACAATGGATAGAACGAGTATCAAGAAAGCAGATGCACTAGTTCCAGGGTTTGGAACAATCCTATGCTCAATGCAAGGTGGCGAAAACTGGTCAGTGATACTCAGAGGAACGTTCCATCCATGGGTACAAAGGTGTCAAGTCGTGATAGCTAAGTGCATGCGATGGTTAACTTGTACAGAAAGTCAAGGTCAAAAGTTGGCTTAAACATCGAGTCCAAATGAAGCCGGCTAAAGGCCAGGATAAACAAGCAGCCAATATGCAATGCAGTAATACAACTTAACGACACCAGGGAGCCTCTAGGGTATAAGCCAGAAAAATGATAAGTGATGAAGGAGAAGAATGAAGCTTCAACACAAAAGACATGGCGGGACTAAAGAGGACTCCCAAGCCTACATAAAAAGAAGCATGGGCAACAAGTGATAGCGAGGAATTAACTAGGAAGCCCATGTAAAGGAAGGCTCTACCATCAAGTCATGATTTAAAAATCGGCGAGTGAAATGGGTGTAATACTCATGACCTGATGGGATCGACCCTAAGGAAAGTGATCAGTATGGAGGCTAGAATGCAAGATGCAACGGAAAGTGATTCCCTAACCTATATGCCAGTGAAGATCATATACCTGCCATGAAGAGTCTGAACACATGGGCCAGAAACCGGGAAAAATCTCAAAAATGTCAAAATGTACCTGAAATATACCAAACTGGGCACTTCCAAGCAATCGAGTTATACAGCATAAGACAGACCGAAAAAAATAAGCACAAGGAATTTTTTTGCGAAAATTTTCAATACAACTGACCTCTATCCGGAAGGTGAAAGCAGTTGAGGTATGGCACAATTCTGATGACATCCTTCTCCGAGAAGATTCCCGAGCTCCGTCCCCAAAGATTGCAATTTTTTAACTTATATTATTTTTTGGATTTTTTCAATATATGTGAAAAATACAAAAACAAGCTATATACAAAAGAAAAATGCCAGGCCGAAGCCTAGGCATAATACTTCTTCAAAAAGGGCCCATTTCGGGGCTCCGCCAACGGGGGAGGCAACCAAAGGATTGCCTCAACCTTAAAAGGATCTACCCCTATCCCTTCCGAAGGCACAACGAATCCCAAAAACCGAGTGGACGTGATCGGATGAAGCTTCCGCCTGATCAGCTTAGCGCTTTCATACGTCTCGATCTCATGCTGGACGATAGATGGGTCTATGCCAGGCATTTCCTCATAAGACCAAGAAAAAACATCCCTATACTCTTTGAAGAGCTCGGTATAGATTTGAACTTCTTCACGGGAACATTCAGCTCCAATGAAAACGTTCTCGATAATGTTGGGATTCTTGGAGATGTTCACCGGGATAGTCGGAGAGATCACAGCCATGTTCCCTTCAGCATAAACCTGTGCTGGTGCTAAGGGGCTCAAGACTGGGTGAACGGGTCCAGGAGACTGAGGACTTGGAAAACTAGCTTCGACTTCGCTCAAGTCAGGTAGGAAGTAAGACCGATGATGCAAGTCATCCCACGGTCTCTCTATACCTGTCATTGCTTCCAGGATGGCCTCTTCAGATGGAATAGTTGTATCTAGACAATCCTGGGAAGAAGAAGAAGTAAGCGTCCAAGCCGGAGCCACATCACCATCCAACTCTTCCGGCGAAAGAGGAGCTGGATCAGACTCTGCAGTGTCAACAAAAGACTGATATGCAATCTCAGCTGCAGAAATCGAGAATGCCATTCCACCCACTTGCCCTTCCTCCAAAGTGGCAGTTGGGGAAGGTAAGGTCCAAGGGTCCGAAAAATAATGAGTTCGAAAGAACTCTCTTCGAAGGGGAGCCTTGGAGAATGAAATAGCATTGATAGACACCTTAGGAGGAGGAAGATCAAAAGATCCCATCAGGGAAGAATACATTCCAACTCCCAGATTCTCGATAGGTGCCTTAGTATTGTCCAACTTAGGGACGGATGAGTCAGGAGGCGCATCCAGGTCTACAGGAGGACAGTCTAGTTGATCCACCGTAACTATCCTCCCTTCGTGGGGGAAACATACTATCCGAAATAGTGAAGATGCAATGGCATCCATATCATATATCCAGTTCCTCCCCAACAGAAGGTTGTAGTCCAAGGCTGCATCTACTACCTCAACCTCTATGTTAACGGTTTTGCCCCCAACACGGATGGGCAAAGCCGGGACAATACCATGGGGCCTATGAGAATGGCCATCGAATGCAGTAAGAATAGTGCTAGATGGAACAGCTTTGGGAGATCCTAGTGTCTTCCAGCATGCGAGAGACATCACGCGAGTAGAAGCACCCTCATCAACGACCGTGCGAAAGATATTAGTCTTCCGGTACGATGATTTAATATGGAAGGCCATATGATGAGGAAGTCTCTTCTTAAAATTCTTCATATCAAAGGTAATCAGAAGAGAATTTTTCGGATCTATAGCTCCAATGGCAGTGAGCAGAGCACTGCGCTGAGCCGGACAAGACTGGAGTACCTCTAAAGCTGACATAGCACAAGGACTCTGCGCCAGATCTTCTACAATCGAGTAGTTCTGGGCAGCCCTCATGTTCGGATTAATCGTTGACCGCTTAGAGGATGCCTTCGGTGTCCGAGGCATAGACTCGACAGTTGGCTTCGTGATATGAAGCGGCTCAGTAGCATCAGGAACTTCCTTAGCTTTCGAAGATTCCTCTCCGCCATAATCACGGGATCTCGTAGCGACATCCACGTGAGCACTCATCATAAATATATTCGATGGAATTTCCCCTTCCTGAGGACCTCCAGAGGAAGCCCCAGGATTTTGATTCGCGCCAGCAATTAATTGCTGCCCTTGGGGAAAAGGGTTTGTTAGCACGGCCTGGGAACTAGAAGAACCTTGCTGAGATAACAGGCGCTGAGCATCCTGAATTTTCGGGCAAAGATGCGTGAGATGGTCTCCAGCACAAAGCTTGCACGGAAACTTAACTTTCTTTTTCTCCTTTTGCCCTTCACCAACACGCTCGTTGGTCTTATTTGCATTGCCCTTCCCATTCTTTCCCTTCTTCTTGTTATTACGTCCCTTCTTCTTCCCATCGGACTGTTGATTTCCTTTGGGTTCAGAAGATTGGACAGTGTTAATGGACAAAGACTGGGAAGGTGATGAATCAGCAGGCACAGCCTGACCAGAAGAAGCAGATTGTAAAGACAACTGCTGCAATTGAGAAAGCAGGCTGGCTGCACTACTACTGACCGATCCGACAAGTCCGTCACCATGCGGACCGGGTTTGGGTTTCGATAGATCCAATTTGGAGCGAGGAGCATTGGGCAAATACTTGTAAAGCATGCCAGACTGAGAATAGATCAACTCTAACTGCTGGGCCCTAAAGATGGCCTGCTCCTCGGAATATACCCCTGACATGGATACATCCTTTGAAATATATGACTGAAGCGATTTCAAAAACCACTCGAGAAGGAACTCACCTGGAATATGGGCTTTAATTAGCCTCTTCCTTCTCCTCCATTCCTGAATATGATCAGAAATGTGAGTTGCCTCATCCTGCTTAAAATTAGCCAGGAGTTCGGTCCCAACCTCATATCTGACAGGCAACTGGAAATGGTTAAGAAAAGTCACAGCCAGTTCTCCAAATGTGGCGAAACTGCCCCCAGTAAGCTCTATATACCACTTCGCGGCGTTTCCAGTTAAGGTGCGCTGAAATAATCTCAATCTAATCGAATCGTCGATCGGAGAGTTGGATGAACACCATAAGTGGAATGTGGTGACGTGGTCTGCCGGATCTTCACCATTCTTACCTTCAAACTTAGGAATGTCTGAAGGAAGTTTGGTTGGAACTGGAGGCCAACCCGGACTATATCGAATCGGGTCATTAGTTAACTTCGCCAAGTCTGGCAAGTTTAACGTTGCCAGAAATGGTAATCGCGGCGGAGCCTGAGAATTCCATCCTTGATGGGACGGATTTCCCACATTCTGAAAAGAATAGCCTGGATTTGATGAGGCACTAGGCTGCCAGAAAGGACCCGTAGAAAACGGAGAAGAACCTCCTCCCCATGCCGAGCTACCAAGACCCAGACTAGTTCCCCCCGCTGAAGTATTGACTGAAGATGTAAGCCCCTGGTAGGGGTTCCATGCATTAGATAGAGGAGAAAAAGACTGATAAGCACTCGATGCAGGGAAAGAAGCATTCCCTGGATGACTCGCGATGAACTAATTCCCTGCCCCAGACGTTGCAAACATAGGATTCCATCCCATAAAAGCGGTCGAACTTGGTCCCTGAGCCCAAGGGTTAAAACTCTGGGTCTGGGACGTAAAAGGAAACGACCCTAAAGAAGGATTGGGACTAGGAATATGCCCAGTCCCAAAGGGGAAACCTTGAAAAGAAGCTGATCCACTAGCCATGTTGGACATGGGCGTAGATCCAGCTGCACCGGCGGTAAAGGAAAAAGAGGGATTTCCAGCAATGGACATCCCTGAAACAAAGGGACCAGATTGAGAAGCATATGCTTGGGTGAACCCCGAGCCAAACATAGCAGTGCTAGAAGCACTCGAAGATAGAGCAAGAGTGCCCCCTGCCTCGACAGAAGCAGGGGTCTGAATGCCCGCAGCACTCACGGTAGAAGCCGCGTTCCCGGTCGTGGCCATCGAAAGATAAGAAAGATATGGAAGATCCGGCGGTCTCTCAGACTCCGGTCCGACGTACTGAATAACAAACGGATGATCAAGAGGAAGAGGAGATGGACCTGTAGCTGCAGGCTCAGGTATATCTTCTATCTGAAAATCTTCCTCCTGAGGAAACAATACCCTCGAGGTGAGCGAAACGCTCCTCTCGGAACCGACACCGGAATCAGCAGCGAAACCTTCAGACCTTAGTGGAGGATCTCTCTCCACAGCGTCAGACTCTACAGGGTGAAAACCACCTGCTAGATCGCTCCTACGCCTTCTCGAAGAAGGCTCTGCACTCTCGGGAGATAACCCCCGGACTCTCCTCGAACGTCGAGGCGCTTGATCAGCCACTTTTACAAATTTATTATATTAGACTCGAGAAAAGTGAAAAGCTAGGCAAGCTAGGAGCAAAGAGCACTCACTAAAATCAAAACCCTGAGAAACAGCAAGCAAACAGCCTCCAAGTATTTCCGCTCCGGGTGATGAGGACAGGACACCAAAATACAGGAAAGCGAAGTATAGGGCCTTCCGAAAGCAGTCTGGGATGATTAGGGCCCAGAACAACTAGCGAAGGTATCAGAAACAGTTACGCCGACCTCCTAACAACAGACTTTGCCGGCTCAAGCACCCAAGCTTCGCAAGGGCACCCCCCAGAAGTACTGCTGGAAGTGATGCGACGTCTGCCTCAGGTACCACGGGTATTCCCCCCCGCAGTCACCTGTGTGGAACCTAGGAACGGCAACTATGGACACCAATCCGTATCAGAAGCTGGGCGGAACGGTCTTGAGGTTAGATTCAGCTAATCGGAGGGGGGGTATCCCTCTTCTTAACCTTCACTTCCCCTCGCGCTTGACTCTCGGATGAGAACTTTCCCATTCCACCTCACGGAGTTGGATTTCGCTCAATTAATAAACTTCTATGTTTGTTTGAGCGGCCTTGGAGAGTTAACTCTCCTCTCTCCTATTCCAAGGCCCTACAACCTAGCTAGTTGGTGATTGACACTTAATAAAACTTGCTAGTTGATTTTAGATTAAATCGCTTATTTTAAGGGCTGTTTTATTAAGTCATAAGGATATGGAGTTGAAACCAATGATGTTCTGACGCAAAAGAAATTAATAAAAACCTGACTACATGCACATGCAGTTCTTTGTCTTTCGATGAAGTGCAATTTCTATGTAAGTTCTATGAGGCTAAAAAATATATTTTTCTTTTCGAATTACAAACTCACACGCACAAAAATTAAGAAGCTAACTAAATGATTCAATGCACCTAATGCAAATGACCACTAGCATGTAAATTCTAAGATGCAAAAAAGTCCCTTGAAACAAGGTGAAATTTCCCAAAAGAGCTCCTTCAGTTTTAACTCATCTTTTGATATCCAGAAAGCCAATTCTTGCAAACAAGAACTCTCAATATAAGACACCAAAATACTCCACAAGAAGAAGAAGAACTTAAAAGACACCCTCTCCTCAAAATCAAGCTAAAAACTAGAAGCAAGAAATTTCACTAAAGTCCCAAAAGATGAAGCCAAACGAAAATGAAAAAGGCAACAACAAAAATGAAAAACAAGAAACAATGTTTTTTGAGTTTTTGATATGCAAAAACAAAAAGCAAAACAAATGTTTTTGGGCTTTTCAGTTTTATAAAACAAGAGTTTCAAGAAAACCAAGAACAACTATCCCAATCCAAGCCAAAACGAGACCGAATTTCAAGCATAAACTTCAGCTATGCCCCCAAACCTTATAAGGCTAATGATAGCAAGATCAATGAGAGCAACGGAAGACCGAAAACTCAATCAAACAGCCAAGAGAAATAGTGCAAATTCGTTGCAACACAAAATTCCAAAGAAACAAGAAAAGATCTTCGAAAATTGCAACAAAACCCTAGCCTATGAAACTCAAGAAAACCAATTGAAAACAAAGCAAAGAACGCAATGCGAAGCACAACACAAAGACAGGAGCGAGTCAGTGAGCAAAAGCTCTCTGTTCTGGTAAAGCAGAACAGCCAAGAACGCTCAAAAAGCGATCTTGGAACTCAATCCAGGAGTGCTAGCACCAACAAGAACACTTCGCCAAAAAGATCAGTTTTCGGACAAACGAAAGAGAACCAAGACTTAAAACCACTTCTGTCACACTCCAGTAAGTACAAAGACTCTGCAAACATAGGCTTCCACAGCCAGTAAAGACCAAAAACACCAGAATCTTGAAATTTCAAATTCAGCCTAGGTATACGCGACCTTGCAGTTATGCAACAGGCGTGTATACGCGTCTGTGTTGAACGAAACCCGCGTATACGCGGTTCCTTCTACACAAACTCGCGGGTATACATGACTGTGTGCAAGAAAAACTGCGTATACAAAGAAAGATAATGAAAAATAAAAGTACAAGCCTGGGAAAGGTATAAAAGCTTCAGACTGACTGCAAAAAAGAAAACTGGACTGTAAAAGACAGAAAAAACTGTTGGTATCCTACCAAACGGCCGAAACAACCCAACAGGAGAATCACAAAAATGTGATCCCCAGCGGAGTCACCAGTTCTGTTTCGGGGATTTAACACCCTAGAGGTTGGTTGGGATTCAACCTCCACAGAGTAGGGGCGTACTACTTAACAGAGACTCACACGATCATGCACATTCATAAAAACGAAATAGAGCAGAATGAGAGGTTTACCCGTTGGTCCTACGTTTGAAGTAGATCCGCGTGGAGTTCAAACTCCCTGCAACCGTCCTTCCTCCTTAACCTGAAATACAAGAAGAAACCAGCACAAAGGACAAGTTGTACAGCATATTTCTACTCTATATGTTAGTGAGATTCATGTAAAACATTAAATAAATCATAATGAATGCTTGTATAACAAATATTCTTCATACATTAAAGCATACACTAACATGTTTATTTCGGGAACAGCATGATACTTCTGTATTATAAAAATAGTACGTACAAAAGTAAGTGGAGAGATCACCTGATCCTTCCAAGGCCTTCGCAGACCGTCGTCCGCATCCGTCCGGCCCTTGCCTCGCTAAGACTCCTTCCAAATGAGTGCATACGAGATAACATATAAAGGGATGTGTATCTCAAGGAAACAAGGGTTTCCTGAAATGAACTGGGAAAGTGCAGGAGGCACGGGGAATCAGACTTGGATAGGGAACCAACAGAGTATAATAATAATAATTCTCTCTCTCCCTTAGACCATACATATGAGGTCTTTTTATAGTCCCTCCAAGTAGTTTCAGCAGTTGGAAACAGTTGGCCACGGGCTGGGGTGGTTGAACTACCTGAGTAACCATCAACCCAGCGCGAAATTAGGGATTTTTATATATTTTTTAATCATTAAAATGGCATACGCGGAAAAGTCTAGCTGTATTCGCGTATACACGCGGAAAAACACGGGCATAGTCACGTATGAAGGATTTTCCACTCATGAATCATGTCAAGGTGAGAAATGATGCTATAACATTGATGTAGTAACAACATGCTTTCCTGAGTTGGCTGCTACAATTGTAACAACAAGTGTTGTATCGATTGTTACAAGTGTAACGACTGTTTTAGAATCGACTATATCCTTTCTAGGCGAATCACATTCTTCGTCAGTAACGATGGGAGTATGATATGGTCAGATTATTTTTCCTGATCGATTTTTAACCTCATTAAACCCAATAGGAGTGATAAGATAAGTTTGGAAAGTAACCGGGGTGTATTTTCTATGAGATGCCTTATTATTGGGATTAGGGTTAGGTTGCACAGGTAATTAGGGTCAGATAGGAGGTGCAGGAGTTTCGAGAGGATGCAAATTTAGCTATTGTTGCATTAGTAGTGCAGAGGGTGCTAGACCTTGACCATTACCTCTCCAGTTATGACTCCAAGTATAAGATTGCGATGGAGGATATTGCATTGGTGGAGGGGAAGGCCATTGGTTCCATGGTGAAGGAAATTTTGTTGAGGAAGGAGTAGGATATGGAGATGGAAATTGTTGAACATTATAAACATTATTCCAAGGATTAAAAGAGGAAAAATCTGGAGGCATACTTGTAGGTCGCAGTTTTCACGGTCTCTTTGATCTGATAAAGTAGGAATATTGGACATTCACTCTTCATTCCTTAAGTATTGCTTTCGGTATGGGTAGTTCTAGGAATTGACTAGTGAAATGTGTTAATTCACATATGTTGCATAGGTTGGCACTATTCAGTCTGCATTCCCTTTCTAAATGTTTCTTTTTGCATCAAGGAGAGAATATTGCCAAAGCTACTTCAGCTTCTTCTTGTGCTTTTTTAACCTATACCATGGTGATCTGGGTAGAGAGAGTACTGGGAAGGTTGGTTTTAAAATCCTCAAATAGATTCTCGATCCCTGCTATGGTTACTCCTCCACTTGTGGACTTCTGTGTCCAAACTGAAGGGTCCTGAATTGAACTTCTTTCCTTGAATGATCCTCTTGAGATCCATAGACAGAGATTCATTTTTCAACAAGTGATTCCTGCGATATGTCTTTTTTCAAAACATAATCAAATGCTCCTGAAAATCTCTTATACATCTTATAAATATTGGTTTCAGGATTTCCAGGGCTAATTCACCAAAATTAGACCTTTGTAAATTATAATGGAATCGTTCCATGTAGTCTTCCAAGATATCCTGTTCCTTATGTGTAATTCTAAAGATTTATTCCTTCAAATTTCTGTTTCAACTGTAATCCTGATACTTAAAGAGGAATGCCTCCTTCATGTCACTCCAGGTCGAATCGTGCTAGCACCCAGTCTCATGAACCATCTGGTCGAATCGTGCCAGAACCCAGTCTCTTGAACCTCAAATTGTGATTTTTCTTAAAGAGTAAACTTTTAGTAAAAAAAAACTAAAGGTGAATCCTAGAGATTTTGATTGCAAGGATGTCTTATGGAATGAAAAGGGGAAAATTGGATTGAGAATACATAAATCAAGTGGGATGTAAGAGTGTGTTCTATATATGACATCATGTTTTGTTTCATAATTTCACTCACAATTGTATGTGGATGATTTATGGTTATTGTGTGCAAATTTGATTGTGATATGGGATGGACCATCATTATTGTTTCTAAAACTAATATGTGATCTATTTATAGATGGGAAAGCTCAAAATACTACAAAACCAAGAAGATGACAAATGTAGGATTCATAAAAACTACGAGAAAGAAAAACATGTAGAATATCAAATTATTATTGATAACTTAAGTAGATGTCATATCAATTACATAAAATAGTATTTTGATTTGGTACTATAAATTGTATAGCTGGTTTTGATATAGAAATATTTGGTGTTTCATATATCGAAACATTCATAATATAGGATGGATAAATTTTCTACTTGATTAAGAATGGTATGTTTCAGTTTTCATTGAGTTTCTTCCAATTTAGAAAACATTAAACTATGGAATAGCATGAATAAAAATATATCAAATATATATACATAAGGTTCCCAACTTATTGATAGGAGAATTGGAAAGAACGAAGTATCTTATGACTGTAGGAGAAGCTTCAGTCTAGGTTTAACCCAACAGTGGGAGTATGTAGTGTCCCTTCTTGGTGATATAACGTTGATGAAACTTAGAGAGGGTGATTTTGATATAATGATATAACATTATGCATGACAGTCTTATGTACATGATTATATGCTATAGACTTGGTTTGGGACACCTGTTTGTTGTGCAGTTATAATAACATCCATGGTTCTGTGTATTGTTGAGGCATAAAAGGTATTTTTTAAACACCAAATTATCTCACATTAATTATCAATTTGGGAGTGACTTTTTATTTCAAGAGTGTACTCTGTTTGAGATTGCAACTAGCTAAGAGTAATGCTATGAAAGATGTAGTAAAATATTTTATATAAAAGAGTAAAAAGATGCTTGTAAAGAAATCTAATTACAGTAACATGAAAGAAAATAATCTGAAATCTTAACTACTCACTCTGCAAAACATCAATCAGGGATGCAGTAGCAATAACTCATTCCCTTAGAAATTGATGCAACTGAAATCAAAACTGAGACAAGGAAATCAATCTGGGAACTTGGAAGCAATAACCAATGTCCTCTACAGTTGATGGTCCTGTGCTTTAATCAATCAAAATGAAATCTAACTTGAACTACTTGCTGATGAAAATAACTAAGAAGAACTTCTTCTAATAGCAAGAATTGGAAAGGAACATCAATTCATAATTCCTTTGTGTACACAACTACTGTAAAAAATCTCTCTGCTAATTTGAATCTATGAATCAAAAATGAACAACAAACAGTAATGGAACAACAAACATTATTTGAACAACAAAATTTAAAATTAACGCAATCAGGCAACAAATCTTCTTAAACTTCAATCTTGTCGACAACCAACACTATGAAACAGTCAATCGGAATGAACCATATACCAATGTAACAACAACCAGAATTAAGTATAGAACAACAAATATTTACAAAATATAGCAAGATGAATAAGACAGTAAATACCATCCTTGCTAAGATAGAACATCAGTGCAATTCATTAACGCTCACAGCAAACCAGTACTCAATTCCACAGCAATCAAATAACTCTGTAATCATAAAACGTAATTATCACACGACAGTGAGAAAAGGATAGAAATACAAACATCAGAGCAATTCCACCAGGGCCGGGCCCTTAGCACCACTGAAACATTGCTGGGTTACTTCAAATCTTGAAAGATCCAACAAAACGCGCCTTTGTAGTAATCGAACATAAAATTATTACAGATCTCGCTCTCTAAACCCGCGAGTCAATAAAATGTAATATTACAAAAGAAATGTTTTGAATCAAAGGATCTCCTCCTACAATCACTAAAGGTGTTGCCTTATATATCAAACTCTGACGAAAAATACGAGGAATGAGATGAGGTTTGAACAGCAATCCCTCAGGATCGAAGGATCCTGAGGGATTCACTTCCCTTCTTTTAGTTGTCACTTGATTTACTTTGACCGAAGCCGAGATGTCCCCTGCCTTTTTTGAGCGACGCGTTCATATTTCCTTGTCTTTGGCAGGATTTGGTCGAACGCTAGAGGAACGACAATTGCATTTACTTTAGCCACACCTCTGGTATAGCTCCTCACCTCGCCTAATTCCTGTTTTTAGCAGTAAAAGACAGTTTTTAGTCATATTTTACAATAAACATAAATCTTCACAATTCTACCACAATTCTTGTAATAAGCCATCTTTCTAAGGTAAAAAGAATTATTTTTAAACTAAAAGAATGGGAAAACACATAGTAAATTCATACATTTTCCACTGCTCAACATACCCCCCTGCTTACCCTTTTTCATGTCCTCATGAAAACTATAGTTCACATGCAGAGCAGTTAAAGAATAAGTTGGAGAAGGTTTTTCATCAAAAGGCCTAAAACCATGCATTGCAGCTAATGATTTGAAGACATGCCCTGTCTGTCCTTCGGGTATTTCATAAGTGGCTTTGTAATATGTAGCAGGATACCATGCAATGGGGCTTCGAAACCTACACCCTAGCTAGAATGGTCCTTCCCTCAAAATGATGTTGCTATAGGAAACCAAGCAGTCTATAGCTAATCCAAAGTTTTTATAGTTAAATGGTTCTCTATTTTGAACATTCCGATTGGAAATTCCCCATCGGACCTTAGCTGCTATGTAAGCTGGGTTTATAATAGATAGGAAATAGTCTATCCCATTAAAGACAATTGATTTATGGATAGGCCCCAATGCTTTGATAACAGCTTCCCTTGTCATCAAATTTTTCTGCCTAGCCCATAATTGTAACGGGTGCTTAGGTTCACTTCTAACCCACAAATCTAATTCATTTTCATGACTTTGAAAAAAATTATAGACTTTAATCCATTTTAAATAATTAACAGCAAAGGAAATAAACACTTGGTATTGGATGTCACCGACAAAAGGGCTAGGATTTGTCTCACTATCATTTTCCAATATGAGATTATGCAAATAAAACTCACACAAGAGACGTTGTACCTTTACCCCATAGAGTTTGCAGCATGTTACAAAATCATCTATAGTTTTTAGCTCTATAGATTTTCCTGCCCTAAATGACTTAATATTTAGCTGTAAATCTTTTTCTAATAAAAATTAAGAATACTTCTTAGCAGGGCATCTACAAGCTAAGACATCGATGTACAATGAGCAAAGAGTGTCCATTTGATTCTGGGCTAATTTTAATTGATTCACTACATTTTCAGCCTTTTCCTCTCCCTTCCGACACTTCTCATGGGCTTTAGCCTCTGCTTCATGGATGATCTTCATCTGCTGCTACAACTTCTGATATCTCCTCCTAGGGACAGTGTCTTCTTCCAGTTTCTCCCTTTCCACTCCAGCTTGTGCCAACTCCTCTTGGATTCTGGCTAATGTAGGGTCACTAAAATTATTCTTACTATGGGCTTGCACATTTTCACTTGAAGTGGCTCCCCCTGGAACAATTTTTTCTAGAAAAGTTGCCTGATATTCCATATCTTCATGATTAGGCTCAGCCATAGTTTCCGCAACTTGGGGTTTTATTTTAGTCCCACTTTTCTCTTTTTCAAGGCTCTCCTGGTGACTATGCTTCTTCTCTTTGGGGTTCGTTTGGGCGTTTGTTTCATTCTAAGAACCCTAATGGTTTTCTTGAGTTGTTCTTTGATTCTTTGAAGCTTCAATAATTCCCTTCGAAGCTTTTCAATCTCTGTTACTTTCTTCCTTTTTCTTGATGGAACGGATGTTCCTTTTTCTAGACCTACTTGCTCAATGGGGTTTTGGTCCTCATTAGTCGTGCCTTCAGTTGGGCTCGCTTCTCTGTTTTCTTCTTGGGGTTCTTCCTCAATATTCATGTGCCCTCGGCTGAATTCTACAGGATTTATAACCTCAATTGACTCTGCAATCTCCTGAGAATTTTCATGTTGGGATACTACTTTAATGTTCTCCTTTTATTGTCCATACTTCTCAGGGGAAGCAACCCCACCTGATTCTATCGTTTTGTTAGGGTTTCCTGTTTCATCTGGCATTTCCTCATCCATTTCTTTATTGGCAACAGAGTGCTCCTGCAATTGATTGATATCAACATTAAGGTCTAGTGGGCTGTGAGGCTACACATATTCACCCATATTGGCCATAATTTGGGCCAATTGGTCTTCTTACAAAGGACTTCGTGGTGAGCTTGTAGTAGTGTTTTTGGGAGGGTCCGTTCCTTCTCTTTCACTGTTGTGATTATCTTCATCCTCCTCGCAGGTATGATAGCTACCTTGTTCCTCATTAGAGTAGTGAATTTCTCCCTCAATTTCTTCTTCTTCATTATTTCCTTCTTCTGCACTGGTTTTTTTCTCACCACTAGTGTGGTGGCTCATTTCTTCTTCACCCTCATCAGAACAGGGACTCCCTCCTTCCAATTTTGGAGTTTCTTCATCCTTCAAGCTGGGAAATTCCAAGGGTTGCATACTACTACCTAGAAGGCCTTATATAATTCTCGTACTTCCTTTTGAACGGGAGGACTTTCTACAATTTTATGGCTTAGCTACCGAGCTATACATTCTCTTTCGTTTTGGGGCAGGTAAGGCTAATCCTCCATTAATTGAGAATATCAATTCTTCCCAAATGGTCTGTTGTTGGGCGAGGCTACGACTTACTATTAATTTTATTAGGCAATGGTGGCTTACCACCATGTATGTATGCCGATATTTTCTTATACTACGAGCAACATCATGCAGTAAGGAATTTAAAAATGAAGGCAAATTTACAGTAAATGTTTTCTTTAATACTGCCAATAACTTAAGGTGGCGAGGTCTTACCACGTCTTTCCTTCCATTGCATGTTATATAGGCCTGCACTACCTTTTCCAATTCCGTCCATGGTTCTCCCAATGATGTCGACTGAACTCCTTTTCCTTTGATGACCAACATCTGTCCATCATATTGGAAAATATTCATAGCTTCTTGAAGCCTGACCTTCTTCTGAGTCCATATGGTTCCTTGCGCTGGTAGACCAGACATCTCTGCAATTATTTCATTTTTTATGGCTATCTATCTTCCTCTAACCATGGAGTATCCTTCCTACAAATTCTGTAAAAAATCTATGGCCACTATTTCATAAGGTTGTTACAGCCTTGTGAAGTATGTAATCCACCCCAAATTTTCCAAAATCTCTCGTGCAGCATTAGAAACAACTAGCACTTGCGGCTCGCTACGAATTGGTCGACCTCCCATACTCTCTGCACACTGTTACTTCTTTCCAAACACACAATGATATAATGGAACAACACAACACGGTGAATTGGAATAATATTGTTAAGTTTTTGTTATTCCCTATAATGTAGGAATTCGATTCATGTACAGGTAAAAAAAATAGGGATTTGATCTACATGCAATGAGTAAAAGGCATCCGTGTGATCCAGGTGGATATTGGTGGCCACCTGCCTATTCCACTTGGGGCCCCAACATTGCCTCTTTCATTTTTTTAGTTTCGGCACAACTTACTATTTTTAGAAATTTTTCGGGTCTTGAACTTCCGGAGCCGTTTTGAGGCCCTACTCGACGTTTTTTGGGCATCGCACCTCTAGTGAATATCATTTCATTTTGGAATGGATATTCATGGAAAATGTTGTAGTCCTTAGATAGATCTTTCCAATTATGTATCATGTGCGTCAAACGGAGATAGTATGCCAAAGTTACATCCCTGGGAAGTTGAAACACCAGTTTACCCAAACGGGGCCCATAGTTTTTACGCTTCATCTCCTAGGGTTAGGTTTTTGGATGTTTAGAGTCCTCCATTTTTTCTCAATAATAAATAGCCCCTAAATCCTCATTCTAACTCAGTTTAGAGGACTATAGCAGCCGCATCTCTTCTCAAAGATAGCTACCAGCGCCCTAGCTAATTTTATTTCCATTCTATCTGTAAGAAAATTTCAGTTCTTTGATATTAATGAAATGAAGTATTATTTCCACTGCATCTCTGTATTTATGGTTATGTGTTTATTCTGTTGCGTTCCTGCATAAATCCGAATCAGTGGTATCAGAGGGGTGTGTTTTTTCTCGATCCTTCTTTGCATGTCCCCAATGAGGTTAGGGTATAAGGAGTTAGGGCTCGATCTGATGGAACCTTTGCAAGATCAGCCTCGCAAACCCCGATGGATGCCCATGGGGGACGAAAAGAAAGATGAGGGAGCAGGAGATCCTATCAAAATATTGCTCGAGGAGGCCCTCGAAAAAAAAAGGAACGCGATGATGGATAACTTTGCCCAGATCTTTCAACGGCTACCCACTGGTGGCGCATCTACATCTAGCAGCCACTCTGGGGGTGCGACTCCTTTTAAGGTACAATTAAATTTTGAAATTCCCATATTTGAGGGTAAACTAGATGCAGATGCCGTAGATAGATGGTTGAATCTATTAGAAGGATATTTCTTGGTTCATGACTTTTTCGACAGGGAGAAGATTATTTTTGCACTCCTCAAAGCTGCCCCCCATGTCAAGGACTGGTGGGAAACCCACTGTGAGAAAAAGGATGAGACATAACCCTCTCTGTTCTCGGCCGTAACCACTTGGAATTATTTTTGAGACACCGTCAAGGAACAATACTATCCCTTGGGGAGCTATGAGGACAAGTACATACAGTGGACCACGCTACAGAAACAAAGGGATCAAGATGTGCATGAGCTGATGAATCTGTTCCATACCCTACGCACCAAGTTGGGTATCAAAGATTCAGAGAAACATCTGGTGCTAAAGTATTTCATTTTTCTGCATAGATACATTCAGGAGGAAATGGAGTTCCTCGACATCTCCTCGCTTGGTACGGCATACCAGTATGCCGCCAAGATTGAGCAGAAATTCAAACAGAAGAAGTGAGACTTTGGATCTACGAATCAAAAGCAAGGGAAAGGTGCTCCCAAACCGCAGAACAAAGGACATGGCGAAGGCATGGCGACTCAAGAAAACCTGTCGAATCCACAAGAAAAGATCAACACTGCAAAGCCAAAGAAGGACACGGGAAAGTGGTGTGAGTTCCTTAAGAGCTCCACTCACAACACAAGTGAGGGTCGGGCCAAGCAGTCGCTGGTGGCCGAGATGCAGGCTTCGGAGGTAGATGCATGCTTCGACTCTGAATCAGAACCTGACAAGGTGAATGACAAAGGGAAACAAATTATTGATGCAGAGCCCAATGCCACTGTTGCCAATAAAAATATCCAGAAGAAGGAACCAGAAGATCTGGAGGAGGAGGAACATCTCTTCCACTCCCAGATGTGGGTAAAGGGCTCCCCAATATAGTTCATTGTCGACAATGGGAGCCAAAAGAACCTCTTTTCAGCAGACGTCATGAAGCGGTTGGGCTTTCTGACCACAACTCACCCACATCCATAGACCATCGGGTGGCTTCACCGATGACAAGATCTCCGCGTCAGCCAGCAGTGCTACCTTCCCTATAGCATCAAGCCCTCCACGGATGAGGTATTATGTGAATTTTCTCCTATTGATGTTTCTGATGTATTATTAGGACAACCATACTTGTGGAAGTGTCATGCTGTGTATGAGTCTTGACCTCATACTGTTATTGTTACTTTGGGAAATAATTTGTACAGGATACCAGAGGTACCACCTCCTGTCGCTATCTCTTTGGTTACTGCAAAAAAATGCAGTAAGCTCATTTCCGAAACCAAGAAATTCGTTTTCCTAATGATCCGCCCCCAGGGAAAGAAGAATACTGTGGCCACAACCTCTAGACAAGGCTCCTCTACACGACAAAAAAAATCGATAAGGCTGTGGAGGAGTACGGGGACATCTTCACCTCACCCATAGGGGTTCCTCTGCACTGTTAGGTCAAGCACCCGATTTATTTCACCCCAGGTGTGCCGCTACCCAATGGACCGCTCTATCGGTGCTCTGTTATGGAGAACGATGAAATCAAGAGGCAGATTCAGGAGCTGTTGCATAAAGGTCAGATCCGACCAAGTTCATCGCCCTATGGGAGCCCGATATTGTTGGTACAGAAGAAGGATGGGACGTGGAGACTATGTATTGAATATCGGGCACTGAACAAGATCACTGTCCGGAATAGGTACCTGATCCCACGGATTGATAACCTTCTGGACCAACTCAAGGGTGAAAAATATTTCAGCAGGATTGACTTGAAGTCGGGGTATCACCAGGTACTGATTGAACCCTCTGATGTGTGGAAGACTACCTTCAAAGCCAAGGAAGGCCTTTTCAAATGGTTTTTCATGCCTTTTGGGTTGACGAATGCTCCTGAAACCTTTATGAGGATGATGGACGACATCTTGCAGCCATTCACCAACTCATTTGTAGTGGTGTACTTGGATGACATTCTGATCTTCAGCCAGACTTGGGAAGAGCACCTTCACCACATCCGACAAGTCCTCCAAACACTGCGGCAACACAAGTTGTGTGCCAATATGGAGAAGTCCACTTTTCGGATGACCCAGGTTCAATATCTGGGATATATTATTGATGAAAGGGGGGTGCATGTAGATCTAGCCAAGATCCAAGTCATTCGGGATTGGCCAGCCCCAACTACTATAACAGAGCTTTGCAGCTTTCTGGGTCTTGCTAATTTCTACCGGAGGTTTGTGTTGGGATTATCTCATATCACTTGGCCCTTGAGTCAATTCACCAAGGGAGGAGCAAGAGTAAAATTATTTTGGTCGGAACCTGAACAGAAGGCGTTCACAGAATTGAAAAATCGCCTCTGTTCTACCCCAGTGCTCACTTTACCAGACTTGAAACAACCATTTGAGATCGAGACAGATGCCTCTGACTATGCTATTGGGGCAGTTCTTACTCAACAGGGACATCCAGTGGCATATCACAGTCAGACGTTGTCTGACACAGTTCGCAAGTATCCCACTTATGACAAAGAAATGTATTACATTGTGCAAGCTTGTCGATAATGGAAGCATTACATTTCGGGGAAGGAAACAATCATCCACACATACCACCGACCCCTGCAGTTCAGACAGACACAAGGGAAGTTGGAGAATGATCACCATCAGAAGTGGTCGACATATCTACAACAGTTTCATTTAAACATCAAGTACAAGAAGGGTAGCACCAATAATGTTGCAGACTGCTTCAGCCAACCACCGATCGCGGCACTCACCACCGTGCTCAACTCTTGTGGGCATGAGACTTCTGATTCGCTGCTTCTCTATGAGAGTGACCCAGAATTCGGCCACACTTACAAGGCACTCTTGGGGGGTACGTAAGTTCCAAATTTTCACCTCCAAGATGCACTTTTATGTCTCCTGGGAAAAATTTGTGTTCCTTCAAGCGAATGTGCCAAGATGATATGGGAAGCACACTATAGTCGAGTCGCTGGGCATTTCGGGGTCGAGAAAATAGTAGCAACCCTGCAGAAGTATTTCTATTGGCTAAACCTTCAAAAGGATGTCGAGAAGCACATCAGATCCTGCACTGCTTGTGCCATTGCCAAACCGACTATCAATAATCAAGGCCTATATACTCCACTACCAACTCCTAGTCGACCTTGGGAATCCATCTCCATGGATTACATGTCAGTCCTGCCTTCTACTAAGCAGGGAAATGACTGTGTTTTCTTGGTCGGCGACAGATTCTCAAAGATGGCCATCATGGCGGCCTGCAAGAAAAATATCACAGCAGAAGCCACTGCTAAACTCTTCTTTGAACGAGTATGGGTGCACTTTTGGATCCCACAGTCTATCATATCATATTGGGATAGCAAGTTTCTCATCACATTTTGGTCTAGCCTCCGGTCAATTTTGGATACCAAGCTCACCAAGTCCACATCTTTCCATCCCCAAAAAGATGGCTAGACATAGGTCGTCAACAGAATGCTTGTACACATTCTGCGCATGTACAGTTCAAATCATCCACACACATGGGACGAGAGCCTCCCATATGTAAAAAATAGTTATAATCGATCTCTCCACAGTTCAATCGGCCATATCCCCTTTCAGGTGGGCTTGGGATTCCAGCCACTATGTCCTATGGACGTGGTCATACCATTTGCAGTTGCTCAGGCCGATTCAGCTCATGTCCAGTCTGAAGTTGACAAAGCAAGTAGCTTCATCGAGCGCATTAAACACATCCGCCAATAGGTTCATGATATATTGACCAGTGCCAATGCCAAGTACAAGCAACGCCATGATCAACAACGGGTGCCACACAACTTCCAGGTGGGCGACAAAGTATGGCTACATTTTCAGAAGGAATGCCTCACTGGACCCCACCGCAAGCTTTGCCCGCTCTGATACGGGCCGTACACCACCACCAAGGCTGTAGGGAACAATGCCTTGAAGCTCATTATTCCACTATTCCTTGGTCTGCACCCATTCTTCAATGTGGATCGCCTTCGTCCTTACTTCCCACCTCTACTGGACACCTCATACGTTGCAGAACAACTCACACCAACAGAGTTAAACCCAGACTGCATGGAACAAGCCACCACATATTGTATCAGGGACATGAAAATAAACAGCACTCGCCAACAGAAAATCCAACTGTATCGGGTTGTCAGAGCTGGCCAACTCCTGCACCAAGGCAAGTGGCTCACCAAGGACCAAGTTCATCAGATGTTTCCTCATCTCATGGAAGAACTCAACGCAACAGGGAACATTACTTCCTAAGGGGGGAGGAATTATCTAGGTGGATATTGGTGGCCTCCCACCTATTCCACTTGGGGCCCCACCATTTCCTCTTTCATTTTTTCAATTTCGGCACAACTTACTATTTTTAGCAGTTTTTCGGGTCCTGAACTTCCGGAGCCGTTTTGAGGCCCTAATCGATGTTTTTTGGGAATCGTGCCTCTAGTGAATATAATTCTATTCCAGAATGGATATTGATGGAAAAATTTGTATTCCTTAGATAGATCTTTCTAATGATGTATCATGTGCATCAAACGGAGATAGTATGCCAAATTTACGTCCCTGGGAAGTTGAAACACCAGTTTACCCAAACGGGGCCCATAGTTTTGGTGCTTCATCTCCTAGGGTTAGGTTTTTGGATGTTTAGAGTCATCCATTGTTTCTCAATAATAAATAGGCCCTCGAGCCTCATTTTAAATCAGTTCAGAGGCCTGTAGCCGCCACATCTCTTCTCAGAGATAGCCACCAGTGCCCTAGCTAGTTTTATTTCCATTCTATCTGTAAGCTAATTTCAGTTCTTTGATATTAATTAAAAGAAGTATTATTTCTACTGCATCTCTGCATTTATGGTTATGTGTTTATTCTGTTGCATTCCTGCATAAATCTGGATCACCGCGCCCCCCCTGGAAGATGATAGGTCGTCCTCAACCGTTAAATAAGAGAGGAAAAGTACTGCAGAACAATTGTACAGCAGGAAAAAGCATACATACTTATGATACAATCAATCAAATTATTTCATTTACTGAAATCAATGTGTGTGATTAAATCATTCATAGATATAGAAACATTTTTAATTATTTAAAGATAAGGAGAAGGGACAACTAAAATGAACACAAGTACAAATTCGTTTATTACCCACTCAAACTAATGTGATTGATTTATGATGATTTTCATGTATAATAGGTTCAAAATCAAGGCTTTAGGATTCATACTTTCATTTCATATTTAGATATGGATATAGGAAAAAGAGTCTAATATTTCCATTGATGTGTAAAAATGTGACTCCAATACCATCAAGAGAGCTCTGTTTCCCACAGGTGTCCATAACCTTGACAAAGTTACTTTCTCACCCTTGGAACCATTGTCCTTTATTTATGCCTAGGAAGTGTTGTTAAATGTCATAATAGAGACCATTGTGCTGGCTTGGGGACTAGATGAATCACAATGCCATTCAATGGGAAGAAGTGAAAGGTGGTCAGGCTGGCTCATGATGAGACCTCCTGTTCCAAGGACTTCTTAGTTTTTTTTCTTTCAATTTTCCATTGGGCCATATCCCTGGTGTGGTGGCCATGATGGGAATGCCACTTCACTTGCTTCCTTATGATCATGGTATGCTGGCTCTTTATGAGACCCCTTATCCTCCATCTACCATCTCATAAAATTGTTAGTGAAATATATATAAATATTTTTTTCTTCTTTTTCATATAGCACTTTCCTACTTATATAGAAAGGATGGCTCAACACTCCTTAAAAGTAGGGATGGTGGAAGAAGTCTCAACATCTAAATAGAAAAGAATATGCCCTTATTCCTACTCCATAAGTAAAAATCAAAGAAAGTTATAAATATTTGGGGAAGAACCAACATGATAAGGATAGTCGATCATATTAATTCTAGTGAGAGTAAAACAGCAAAGTCGTGTTATTGATTATGTCCTTTTTCCTTTTTTTATCATTACCAAACAATTTCCTAAAAAACTGACAATTTCTTTTGATTTGCTAATTCTAGTAAGATTTTATTTTGTATGATTTTGTATAAATAGTATGTTTGCCTTTAGAAGAGTCATCAGAAACCCACAAAATGATGGTCTAAAATAGAAAAATAATCCACTCAAAAGGTGTTGTTCCTTTGGAAAGGAACAACAGTAACAATATACGGAAATGTTCTTCCTTTCGAAAGGAACAACAAGAAAACAATCTGCGAAAAGTGTTGTTCCTTTTGAAAGGAACATGAAAAATAATTTGCAAAACTGTTGTTCCTTTCGTAAGGAACAACAAAACAATCTGCAAAACATTGAAAATAAATAGCACAACTTTTGTTCCTTTCAAAAGGAACAACGAAAACACTCTCAGCAAGGCTACTGTTCCTTTCGAAAGGAACAAAAAAAATGTTGTTCATTTAGAAAGGAACAACAAAAACTCAAAATAAGCGAAATAAACAGAGTTTGAAAAAAACATGATTCCATGAATGAAAAAAAAAAAATTAATGAACAATCTTTATGTACAGCTTTCAAAGGAAAGAAATGATTTAATGAATGGGTTCCAAGGAGGATTTATCCTCTTTAGCCAGAATTTGCATGGTAGAATCTTCCCATAATTGCTGGTAGAAAGATTCTCGAGTAAGCGGTTTATGATACAATCATAATCGATGAACGTTTACTTTGAAGGAATGTCCAGATCCATCAATGGTGGTTAGTGTAATGGTGCCATTATCATGCACTTTTTGTATCTCGTAAGGTTCGAGCCATCGTGTTTAGAGTTTCCCTGGAAAATCCTGAAACCTGGAATCATATAGGAATGCGCAGTCTCCTTTGTCGAAGATCTTTTCTTTGATAAGGGCGTCATGCCATTTTGCTCTCTGTTGTTGAATTAACGCGGTGTGCTGAAGAGCAGAGAGCCTAATTTCATCTAACTCATTAATTTTCTGCAGTATTTTGGCCTGGGATTCATTTAAATCTAGACCCACCTTTTGGGCTGTTCTCAGTGTCTGAATTTTAAACTCTATTGGAAAGATGGGCTCTTTTCCAAATACCAATTGATATGGTGAATATCCCGTAGTGGCTCTCCATGTTGTTCGGCATGCTCGTAAGGCTTCTGGAAATCTGTAGGCCCAGTCACGTCTGTGTGAGGCAACAAT
>JAXQQM020082532.1:0-18389 GCA_034641835.2 Pinus albicaulis | reverse complement strand
AGGATCAGGATGCCGACATCCTGACGAAGGCGCTCACCAGGAGCAAGTTCTAATTCCACAGAGGCAGGATAGGGGTTGCAGATAATCCATATCTTGCTGAGAGGGAGTGTTGAAAATGCAGCAAGATGATGGAGCTTAGTGAAATGAAGTCGCCTTCACTAAGTGGGCCCGGAGGCAAATTCTGGCGCAAAGTCTATTTTTAGACTATGTCTATTTTTAGACATATGGAGCATGGTCCAGGGGTTGCAGTATGTTATTCTTGGAGTATTGGTCATGTTGGTAAAAATAGATGGACCTCTATTTTAGACATATAGGTCGAAGTCTATTTTTAGACTGCCTATCCTAAAAATAGAAAAGTCAAATATTATTTACCCTTAATAATATTTGGACTCTAAACTTCAGTTTACTCTCTTGGAGCACTTCAGTTCGAGCTACAGAAGTGGCTCATGCATCTAACAGAGGAATTACGCTATTCCTAGGGGTTTTGTGAGCTCATGCATGGTTGACTTCAGTTAGGACTTCAGTGGCAGAAGTTTGGTGGAGTTAATGAGACAGCTAGTGGAGTTGTGTTCTGTTTATTTTAGTTGAACTAGTTGAGATTATTTTAACTAGCTAATCAATTAGTTATGAGTGGAGTGAATTAAATATTATTTAATTCATTAATTAGTAACTCATTATTCAACTCAAGAACACATCACTTCACTACAGTGCATGATCAGTTCAGTGGAGACCAGTGAAAGAGGTAGATGAAAGGGTGGAGTTAGCTATCAGTGGCGACATCAGTTGTGCATGAGATTTGCACCACACTTGGAGGAATTTCCCATGATGACTGCGCTGTCAAGCCAAGGAGATTCGAACCTTGGATCTCGTTCTTTTAGACCACTTTGATTGCGCAATAGAGGCAGTACTAGTGGATGTGTTTTGAACCCAGACTTGTTCAAAACCAAGCTAGTTTGTGTGTAATCTTATGAGATAGTACCGAGTACTTGTGAGTAGTATAAAGCAAGGCATCACATGTTTTCTTCCATTATAATATACACAATAGCCGAGGGCTTGTGCCATGCTTCTCATATACTGTAATGTGTGATGTTTGATGATCTTTTGATCGCATACCGCTTGTTTTATTTCCGGTATGTGGATGATCTGAGGGAAGAGACAGTGTGTTGCATATGAATTCGAATTGATATGTGACTGTGGATAATCTCTGTGGATAAATATTCTTTATTCAACAAATTTCTACATCTCCGCTACATCTGAATCCTCCTCATGGCATGCCAAGTAGTAAAGCAAGATCACTGAAGTTAAAAGAATTGAAATATTGCATTGTGAATGGTGTCCTACTCTAGAAAGATCCTGGTGGAATATTGCTGAACTGTTTAGTCGAAGGAGAATTTGAGAAAGTCATGACAGATTTCCATATGGCTGACTCTGGAGGTCATATTTATTGGAAAACCATGACAAATAAAATTTTGAGAGCAGGTTTTTATTGGCCTGCCTTATTTTTAGATGTCTACAAAATAGTTAATAGTTGTCATGAGTGTCAAATATTTCAAGGAAAAAGGAAGATTTTACCTTTGCCTCTTAAACCAATTGAAGTTCACACATCATTCCAGCAATGGGGACTTGACTTTATTGGTGAAATTCATCCTCCATCTTGAGCTTAACACAAATGGATTCTCCCTGCTACATATTATTTTACCAAATGGATTGAGGCTATTCCAACTAGGCAAGAAACTGATTATGTTATCATTCAGTTTCTTGAAAATAATATTCTGTTAATATTTGGTTGTCCATACAAGATTATCATTGATAATGCAGTTTCTTTCAAATCTAAGAAGATGATTTATTTTTGTGATAAATATCACATTAGACTTGGTCATTCAACTGCATATTTATCCTCAGGGAAATGGCTTTGCAGAATCATCTAATGGTCTTTGGTGAATATTATCAAGAATATGTTATAGGAAAACAAAAGGAATTGGCACAAGAAGCTTACAAATACTCTATGGGTTGATAAAGTGAACACAAAAAGATCAATTAACATGTCTCCATTTGAACTTGTTTATGGATTTGACATTGTTTTCCCTTCTTCTTTGGTTGTGCCAGTAATGAATATTTTGCAGGAGGTTGACAATGAGCCTAATGAAATTCAAAGAAGGATCAATCAGATGATACATTTGCAACAATCAAGAGATGAAGTTTTCAGTAATACTTCAAAGCTGCATGACAAAATTAAAAATATTTTTTTACAGAAAAATAAAGGTTGGTGACTTTAAGATTGGAGATATTGTTGTAAGATGGGATGCCAGAAATGAAGATAAGGGAAATCATGGGAAATTCAAAAATCTATGGAAAGGACCTTACAATATCGTAGCATTAAGAGGAAAGAAGGCATTTTTACTAGAAGATCTTGAAGGGCAGGAAGTGCTAGGAGGACCTATCAATGGTAGGTTTCTAAATCATTATATTTCTTTAAATATTGAGAAATAAATTCATTTTCATTATATATACCAGTTTACATTTGATGTCCATGAAATAAGGAAGTTGTTACAGAAGTTTGAAACCCGATAAGAAGGCCATGATATTTCTGCAAACAACTCATGTTTTCTTTCAAAAAGTTAAAAAATTTTAGTCTCTTGTCAGGTCAGAGATAAGTCAGTTGTTTTTAATCAAAGTTTCTAGTTTGTTTAAGTTTTTCAAAGTTCATTTGACTCCATAGCCCAAAGGTAAAGTTACCTGATCTACGGTTTTCTTGACACCTCCTGAAGAAGCTGCCATCCCCAGTTGGAGCCAATGTTAGATTCAGTTTATCAATGATCAAAAATAGCTCTTTTGAGAATTTTCCATCAGGTCATTAGTCAATTTTTTTGCTTTTTCAATTAGTTTTCAACAATAAATTTGGTCACTGAAGAAGTTTCATCTTGATAAGTTTCTCCTTCACATCATTTCATCATCACTAAAAGGTTTAGAGTCAGGTCACTCCATCTCATATAGGTCAAGTCTAGGGTCAAAATTTCCCATGGAAAAATCTTCAGTTTTTCACTAAAAAATAAGGCAGTAAAACCCCCATTTCATTCATAAAAGTCTAGTTTAAGGAGAAAGTTGGTTTTTTCAGTTCAAAATAAACTCTCCATGTCATAATAATCTCCTATTTTGTTGTTGTATTCATGAAGAAATGAAGAGCTTTTCTGAAGAAAATTATTTCAAAACCGCATACTTATGAATGTTTTATTCTTCAATAATTTTGAAAAATCGCTCTCGAGACCATAGGATTTAATCCTATGTGTTATCCTCCCTTATTCATATGACAAGTTTCATTCCATAACCCACCAATCATCCAAATCACATCACATTCATTATACCCTAAACCCACCAGTCATTAACCTTCGTCGTACACTAACCACCTCCCATCTTACCGCTCATCCATCATGCCTTGATCAAATCCAACATCCTGTACGAGACTTCACCCCCCCCTCATCATCTAAAACTTAACATCGAGGAGGGGGGGCGGTCCTAAAAGGGTGGTTTCAAAACCCGACCCCACCGCTACGTGTCAACTACAAATGATTTCACACCCCCCTCATAAAACCATTTACTGCCAATGTACCCCTCCGAAATCCCGCTTATCTGTCGGTTGAAACCACTGCTCCACCCGCCATTCATGCCATGCCACATGGTTATGCTGTTGTCCAATCAAATTAACTCACGCCATTATATAACCATCAGTGAATTAAATTTAATTGATAACCATTAGGCTGATGTACACACACCCTTTTTCAACGGGAATTAAGCCAGATTGCCATTAAATTCATCACTAAAAACATGTTTAAAACTTCATTCTACTATTCACTCTGCTCTGCACATGATTACAAATTCACAGTTATTTCCAGAACTCCAGAAATCAACCTAACCACCATTCAAAGCATCCTTTTGCAGCTGTTGATATTCTTCTAATCTGCAGAGCCTTCTCTTAGTCTCAGCCTTTGTTTTCCATCAGAAATTCTTGTTTCCACCATTTCAAATAGAGCCAATCATGCCTCCAAAGAAAAAAGGACCATAAGAACCAGTAATTTTGCTACTTCACCCTCCAATTGACTTCCATCATATACTATTAGCATAGAGAGACCAAAAAATCCATGAAACCATATGTGAACTTGAATTATTTGAAATGTATTGTTGGTTAGAGGATAAATTCCTAGATAAGTTTGATGATATAGGGTTGTGGGATTCAAATTTTCCACATTATATCTTTCCTCACACCCGTAGTGCCCCAAAATTTGTTAGAAAATTCCAAGCCTGGTATGTGCCCAACCAAAGAGCTATTATCGCTCCTACAAGAGAGATTTTATTGACTATCATTGCCCAAACCATTGGAAAAATGATGCAAGCCCCCAGCATAGAGAATGCCACTCCATTTTCTCAAGAAGAATTGATTGAAATATATAAAAAATTATATTTTCCAAAAATATCTCAAACTATTGAGTTGTTTATGACTGAAAATGATCCATTACCCAAGAAAAACCTCCATTTCCATCATCCATTTTCTGTGAAATATCCAAACAAATCATCACAGTTATTTCCTACCTTTTTGGTTATTATTCAGACCAATGGGTAGATGAATCCATCATAGGATTCATGTCCATTTTTTTCATAGATTCCAAACCCTCCATCATATTCAATTTCAGAAAACACATGCAGATTCCATCCATGAGCAGTTTGTTAAATTCCCAACTAAAGAGATTTTCAAATATGCCTCTGTGTTAGTTTATTTGTTCTTATATTCTCAGGGAGAAAAATTCAAATTTTCATTACAAAAATGGGATGAGGAAGGAAATCAACAGTCAATCATTTTCTGGACTTCATTAGTGATGAAGGAACAAAAGGAATATTCATATAAGCTGTTTGTAGAACTGTTTCTTAATCCAACACTCAGTTTACTGAACAACAGTACAGAGCCCAAGATCAGTGAAGATATTAGAAAGGTGTTGCAACTATCAGATCAAGCTATAATAGGAGATTGGTATCTCTATCAGAATCATACAGAACTCAGATTTTATGGTTGTGAGCTTCCCACTTACAAATTGACAAAATTCCTCTCAATCAGGATTTTTGCATTAGAGTACATAAAAAAAATACTTAATGCTAATCAAGTGCATTTTTTGTCTGCTAAAGAGAAGTCACAATTCAAAATCAAAACACAGATAGGACCTTTTATCTCTAATAGCAGGACAGTAGGGGAGGAAGAAGACAAATTATTGAAAGAGATTCAATTTAGCCTCAGTTTCACATGGTCTTATGATCCAAATGGTGTCATTTCTAAACTAAGGGTAGAGAACAAATCTACACCTTATTTTCATACACATAGACTAGAAATTGAGAAATATATGAATTATCTTGAATGGGTTGAAGGTACTTTACAGGAGGCTGAAGAACAAACAGTGTCTACATCAACATTACAGACTCTTGTTGCACGAGAGAGAGCAGGGAAAAGGATAAGAGAATATCAGTCATCTACAATGACTGACTCATCCAAAAAAGGATTTAAAAATCATTATAGAAAGAAGACAAAGCTCAATCCAAAAGTAAATCCTAGCAAGGATTCAAAGCAAAAAGTAATTATTATTACTGAAGAGACACCTCTTTCCACACAGGCAGGTGATCAAAGTACTTCTACTCCTACTGCTTCAACAGTTTTTAAAGATCAGCAGCAAGCCATTCAAACTAGTACAGTTGTTATAGGGGGAAAAGAGAAGATTGTCTTTGAAACATTTGGGGAGATAAAGTTGAAGAATGAAATGTTGAAGACCAGCACATACAATCAGTTCTGGAAACAAACTCACAACTCTCATAGCAGATTTATCTTAGCTTTTGATTCAGATAAGGGAAAAATGTAGTTTTCTTTTCTTCAAGCACAAATTTCATAGCCAAAGTCAGAAGCAGATTACAAAAAGACTGCATTAGAGTTTGATACTAATTAGATACATCCAATAGATCAAATGGAGTTACATAAAAAAACTGGTGAGATGATTTCATCCACTCTCACTAACACTGCTATGAGTTTATCAAAATTGAAGGTTTCATTGTTTAATGTCCAGTCATAGCTGATAATGGAGAAGGTTTTTTCATTTACTAAAGACAGAAGAATAAAAACTCTAGAATATCTAGTGATCGAAATTGGATATTATCCATCCAATGTCAATGCAACATAAGAGATTATAAAAAATAAAAATGTTGACGTAGCAGCATTAAGAAAACAATTGAATATTCTAGCTACAAAAGATCTTATGGAAAAAGATATGAAGACACTGAATCCCAGAAAATAGAAATGATGAAGTTGATTATGGAACAGAATTCTCAAGTAAAACAAATGGAATCAGAGCTAGAGAAAATGATAAAGAAAAAGGAACGCACATCAAAAACATCCAAAGTTCCTTTAGAAGCAATTTCTCTTGCAGTTATTCCTACAGCCACACTTTCTACAACAAGTACTACAGATGGAGCTTAGCATCTCACTAAAGCAGTGAAAAATATGACAATTCAGGAAGAGGAGATAAAGAAATTAAAATACCAAGTGCAATTCCTACAATATCAGAAGTCTAAAGCAGAAAAATCACATGCAGTTGAAGCACAAAGAACAAAAACGTTAATTAAGAGGTTGCAAAAATAACAAAAGGAATCAGTCATTGGAAATAATTTGGTCCAAGTAAAAGAAATAAACTATGCAGACATCATGGAATCTCTTAATGAAATTTTGCCAAGTATACAAATTATATTTGAACAAAAGGAGCTGATACAGAAAGAAAATGAGGCCATTGCAACAATTAAAGAACAACTTGGAGATAAACCTGCTATAACAAACAACATCATCAAGTTTCTGAACGAAAAGAACTGGTATGAGCTGGATGATTTAAACATAGATGATAGAACAAAAATAATCATGGAGGTAAAGAAGGTTCTCACAAAGAAGAATTTAATTCTTCAACTTGAGGAGAAGTGTCAAGTCTGGAAATCACAGTGAAGAGGTTTTTCAGCAGAATAGAGCCTCTGACATAGAAAGGATTTCCTTCTCTGTTTGTGATTAATGATAAATTGATGACCAAAGAGGATTATTGGAGAAGACTTAAGGAAATCACGAGAGATACTACCATGTTTTAAAACATCAAAGGCACATTTACTGGAAGGGCGCTATTGGGAACATTAAGCAATGATATTTTTATTCAGTATGAGGTTAAACATGTTTTTGTGGTGAGGCCCACTTTTTCCAAATACACTGAAATGGATGAAGTTTACAGTAAGGTAATATAATTGACCATCCTGGATGAACAACGCTTGGAAAAACTGTGTAAATTTAAGGAGTAATTAGTTAAAGAGAAAATTCAACCTCTGCCAGATCATCAGTTAGCTAACAGCAATCGCAGCCCACAATTATCTCCTTCAGCAACCATTTTCAGTTAGAGCAGTGCTAGCACAACAAATCAAATCTATTTCCATGTTATAGTTAGAGTTTAGTTTGGAAAATAGAGTGTTATTTGTTATGATATACTTTAATGTAATCTTTTGTAATTTAACTTCTCTATAAATACTTCACTGTACAAAGTATTTGTGGTTGGATAATTGAGTTTTTGAGACTCTATGCATTATTGTGGAGCTATTGTATATTTTAATGGAATCAAAGAAGTTACAACAAATATTGTGAGATTCATGTGGTATTTCTTTTGAGCACTGTGCTTTTCTCTTTGTTATTTCATTTCCACTTCAGTTTTTGTTTAAAAATCTAATCAGTTTATAAATAGATATCAGTTACATGTTCTGTTTATTAAGATTTCTATGGATGTGTCTTTTATTCTGAATAATGAATTCATGTTATACGCTTATTCACACCCCTGCCTTTTTCTACCACTATACACAAATGACAACTTAATTGTGCTCAAATAGTTTACCTACCTTGCCTCACTCTGTTCTCTGTAATTCAATCTTTGAAATCAGATTTAGTTTCACTAATCATTATTTTTATCCAGCAAACAATTATAAAACATATTTCAAACATTTTAACTTATGTCTAGCCTAAAATTTGGTACTTAGCCTTAAATTGAATATTTTAAAAAGTGACATAGAGAGAGCCCTCTATGGTTAGGTAGGGATAGCTACATAGCTAAAAGTTGGTTTGTGGTTACCTTTCTTCACTCCTATTTTCAGCCTAGGAAATTGGGGAGACTGATAACATTTCTGGTGTTGTTGTCGGGGAACGATTGTTAAATATTCCCTACGAAATTTTTTTCTGAACTGGCTAAAGTCAAAACCTGAGCCAAAACATATAATTCAAATCTTAAGTTGGCTCCCAAAATATATACCAGGTCAAACCCTGACCCTAATCCATCACCACTGGTATACAATCCTAAAAGTATTTTGAGGAAACAGAAAACTAAGTCTCAACACCAAGGAAAAATATTTCCTCCATTGATTAAATCATATTCCCTGCCTACGAGGTTTGTTTTAGAAGATTTTGATTTCTCTCCTGAATCTAAAAATATTTAATTAGTATCAAGTCTGAAAATTTTCTCTCAGAAGCTACTTTTGACCCTTTTGATTTTGATTCTTTTACACCATTTTCTGAAACCTTTGAGTCTGAAACTAATACTGAAGTTTGGTCCAATTTCCATAAACTTAAAGTCTTAGTAGATAAATTTCAATAAACCACTGAAACGGGACTATTTCCAATATCAGCAACGGGATTTTGGTACATATTTTACTTCACCTTCTCATAAAACTACACCACATGTTCCTCCTTTCATTCAAACTTTTATTCAATCCACACCACAATTCACACCTCCATCACCTCCTCCATTAACCATGTCTAGATTTGCTCCACTGATTCTACCAGGTCAGCTTACTGATCTACCTCAAAATTATGGTCAAAAGCTACCTCTCTTTGATGTAACATCATAAATCATAGCCTATCAGCATGTGGCTAAAGCAACTGATTTTATAGAACTTGAAGAAATAGACAATCATGATGCTAAGATGCGTATTACTGCTCAAAGTTTTTCTGGAAAAGTAAAGAAATGGTTTTCGCTCTCTTGGATCTGGTACAATTGGTACCTCACAATAGCTAATTGATTTATTCATGGCATAATGGGAAGAGAAGAAAAATCCACTGCAAATCCTAGCTGAATATAATGCACTGAAAAGTAATACAAATGAATCTGTCCAATAATTCACAGTTAGATTTAATAAGATATATGATTTAATTCTTGATAATATCAAACCTCCCCCATGCCTTTCTTTACTCCATTATCCTAATGGTTTTGACCTTGACATGGCCTATCAGCTGAGAGAGAGAAACCCATCAAATTTATAAGAAATGCAATGAGTGTAGAGGCCAATCTGATTATTAAAAAGCCCAAGGTCAAAACATAAAAAGAGTCACAATAAAATAAGAAACATCCACTTCATCAGAAGGAAAAAGTGATACTTTGATTAAACATATGGATAAAATGATGGATAATATGTCTAGTGTTGATCGACAAGTTGAACCTTCTATAAGAAATCCCAATTTCAGGGATCAAAATAAGCAACCCCAATACAGGATCAAACAAAGGGAATAGAGGTGTCAGGATCCACAAAGTCAACAACAAGTTCGGACACCATTCTAGCATAATTATACTGAAGGCCCTGATGAAGATGACGAAGAAGAAATTTATGGGGAAAACCATTTATTTGAGGAAAATAAACAACCTTTCTTCCTCACTAAAGAAGATCAATATTCTGCAGAAATTTGTGCATGGAGACCAACAATATGCCATGTCAAATGAAGACTTAATGTGCATTGAATATTATCAGAGAGGATATCAAAATTCCCTCACCGAAGTTCAAAGGAAATATGGTTTGAGGAGTAGAAACATTCCTCTAGTTGCTAATCAAAAGAAGAAAAACTCTTAAACCAATACTCAGCAAAAAGAAGTTGTTTACCAAACAAAAGCAAAGAAAAGGCACATGTTGCTTCTACCTCTCCTAAAGCTAATGAAGCATCCACCAGCAATCAAATTAAATATCAAGAAGTTCAAGAAGGAGGACAGGAGACATATTCTACATCCAAAGAACTTCCTGAAAAGAAATACACATCACTAAAAGAGGTAGATAAGTGTTACGGGAAAAGCTACCCTAAGGTCTAGGTTGAGGGGCCTAACAGAGCAGATGGCATATCATCACAAGAGGCACTCTAATTATCAGTTTTTATGCTTGAACTAGAAAATTGAGGATAGATGACCTTACCCATTTGTCCTTCGTTTGTGGTAAATCTCGTAGGGTGCAAACCCTCTGCTACTTCTCGTGCTCCAAAACCTAAAAATAAATCAAGACAAAGCACACAAACTAGTTGCCTAGCATATATGTCCTAAATGTCAGCATGTTAGCATATATAATATCTTTAATTTTTTTTTGTCTTTTTCATATTTCAAAGCCTAAAAATAAAAAAATAATTCCTATAGTATAATGGATAGAACGAGTGTCGGTAAACAAATGCCCTAGTTACTGGGATAGGAACAATCCTATGCTCAATGCAAGGTGGCAAAAATTGGTAAGTGGCACTCAAAGTAATGTTCCATCCATGGGTAAAGGTGTCAAGTTGTGAAGGCTAAGTGATTTTACGGTTAACTTTGTAGAAAGACATGGTCAAAAGATGTCCTAAAAATGAGTCCAAACAAAGCCGGCTAAAGGCCAAGATAAAAAAATGTTCAATATGCAATGCAACAATACAACTTGACAATGAAATGGGAGCCTCTAAGGTATATGAACAGAATAAAAATAGCGAAGAAGAAGAAAAATGAAGCTTCAACGCATAATTCACGACGGTACTAAAGAGGACTCCCCAGCCTACACATATTGCAGCATGGGCGAAAAATGCTATCGAGGAACTAACTAGGAACCAATGTAAGGATAGCTCTACCATAATATCATGATTTTAGAAATCGGCGAGTGAAATTGGTTAAATAGTCATAAAATGAAGGGGTTGACCCTATGGCAAGATTTTATAATGGAGGCTAGTATGCATAAGTGCAATGGAAAGTGAATTACATAACCTATATGCTAGTTCATAATAAAATTCGTGCCATGACAGGTCAGCGGTTATGGATCCAAAGAAAAAGTTGGAAGTATCTCAAAATCACCAGAATGGTCCTGAAAATAAATTTTCCCAACACTTACAAGCCAAAAGGTTAAACTATCGTGAACAAATTCAAAAAATAAAAACAAAATAAATTTGCAAAAAAAAAATTGAATTATGGGCATAAATAGGCCTTTTGGACTCATTTTGTCTTTTGTGCTGTGAAGAAATTGAGAAAGTTCTCTGGAGAAAAAAATCCCTTTCTTGCAAATGGAGTAATCCTCGATCGAATCGATCCAAATCAGTTAGATAAGCCTCATTATCAGCTTGTTTATCAATTTTGTTATCATTTCAAGAAATTTTTTGGATTTTCACTGTATAAATATATGTTTTTTTTTCTGAAACCCTCTACGTATACGTTGGTTCGTCATGAGGAACTCGCGTATAGACGTGACTATGTCCAAATGAAGTCGCGTACGCACAGAGCGGGATTTTAAAATTGATTTCTAATTGGTTAATGGATGAAATGATTCAAGATGACAATTATCTAGAGGGAAAGAGAGCATAGTATCATTGATAACGAGGTTATGCAGGACCAGGTATCCTTGGATATCCTTCGGGGATGCGGATTATTAAAATTATTCAAAATACTAAATATGAAAACTAACACATGATTTCTCGAGATGTTAGTGAATTATTGGGATCTGGATGAATATTTCTTCTTGATAGATCAAATGCCACTAAGAATTGAAGTCGAAGACATCTATTTCATAACTAGACTCTCTCAGAGAGGGGAACCATTTAACTTGCAAGGCAAGCCCACAGAAGGGCTTAATGTCGATGACTATATCTAGGTTTATTATGTTGAGGTTACTAAGAAGGTGGCAACACAGATGCCAATCATAGATGTGCGATATCTGGGCATGAAGATCCTTCTTTTCACCATTGTGAGGGTAGGAGGATCAACATCTTTACACCAGGCTTCACGAGGAAGCATGAGTCTGGCAGTGGATTGCTTGACCACGCTATATGATTGGTGCACAGCCTTATTGGAAAATCTAAATAAACAATTGACTTCTATCCGACAAATCAAAAAAATAATTTTGGCTATGGTACCATTCCCTGCATATTCTTCTTTGAGAAAGTTCCAGGGCTTCGTCACAAGATCATCTCTACCATCAGTAGCCCTCGTGATCGACGGATAGCTAGATGGACAGACTTGATGAAGAGACTAGGGGGTCCCTTGGACTACTTGGGATGATGAGTTCTTCCTGTGGTGGGGAGAACAGGTCATCTCAGTAGAGGATTATCCCTATGCTAGGATGGATTTCGGAGCAAACCCAAATTTGATTCTTCCACCCAATGCAGCATCGGGGGCGATTGGTAAGATCGCACAATGATTTTTTATTATATGATTTTTTTTTATTTTTCAAATTATATGAAAATGAAAAAAAAAAATTAGGACGATATGAATTACAAATATTTATAATCATGATGCAGACATGGGACCAGTGAGGCCTGAGGGTTTCCCTAGGCATAGGTGTTGTGGAAGAGAAGCTGATGATGCTGCAAAATACTCGAGGATAACCCTCCATGCTATTCAGAGAAACTTGGAGAATTTAACTCGCCAAGTCCCTATGGCGGCCATAGAGGATCACCTAGAGGCTATCTAGAGATGAGTGTTTGGAGAACGATGTCATTGGGTGTGTCTATTCCACTGTTTAGCTACAGCTATAGTGTCCTTCTGGAACACCTATCCTGGGCAGGGCCCTCAGGGATTTGAACTTTCTTGCCCCCAAGGCATCCTTGTCTTGGGCATAAACCAAAACAAGGTCACCTTTAGATAAAACCCTAGGTTTGACCTCCTTATCGTACTGAACCTTCACTCGTTTCTTATGAGCCTCATTCATCGTAGTTGCATCTCAGTGCTGCTCATCGAGATGATCTAGATGGACAAGGCGTTATTCGAGACTATAAGTGTCAGGAAGAAGCTCAATTTCCAGCTTAATGGAAGAAATTTCACATTCAACAGGAAATATAAATTCCATCCCATAAACTAGTTGGAACAGAGTGAATCTGGTTGCAATCTTCACAGACATATGGTATGCCCAAAGTGCAGGATACAACAGACATGCCAATTGGATCTGGCTTTATCAATTTTTCATTGAAGGATAGTATTCAAGGACTTGTTTACGGCTTCAACCTGCCCATTGGCCTGAGGAAAATATGGAGATGAATGCTCCTGCCAAAATCCCAATTTGAGAGCCAATTCAACCATCATATTTTTCTAAAAATGACTGCCATGGTCAGTGACAATCTCTTTGGGGATACCAAAGCGAGAAATGACTTGGTTGAAAACAAATGGGGTTATTGTTTCACCATCGTTTGAAAAATTAGGCATAGCCTCAGCCCACTTCGTAAAGTAGTCTACTGCTATGATAATGTACTTATGACCCTTTTCCAAAGGCGGGGTACAAGTAGTATAATCAATACCCCACTTTGTGAACTAACCGACAGTGACAACAAGAAAGAGCAGAGCTGGATGAGCGTGCATCTTTCGATTATAGACTTTACAATGATGATATTTTTTTACTGCCTCAATACAATATTTGAAAATCGAGGGCCAAAAATATCCTGCATGCAAGATATTTTGGGTTGTAGCAAGCCCATATAAATAACCACCACAAGATCCATTGTGGCAATCATTCAGCACAACCTTAGCTTCTTTGAGAGTCAAGAAACGTCTAAGGATTTAATCTACCCTGCGACGATATAGAAAGTCACCGATAATAAGATAACATTTAGATAAGTGACGCAACTTTCAATGCTCGTCTTTCAAAAAATCTAAGGGAAACTTCGTAGTCTGGAGATAAACAATGAGATCTCCATACCAAGGATGCTATGAAGAAATGAGGAAAAGATGTTCATCAGGGAACAACTCTTCATAAACAATCTCTTCTCCACAAGGCAACTCACAGATCAAATCCACAAATACCCATGATTTCTTAGATTTGGAAAACAGGAATTTGAGATCAAACTCTTGCAAAATGACAATCCATCGATTTTATTTTCCCCCAATCACTTGGCTACTGAGAACAAATTAAAATGGATTAACTATTTTCAAAACATAAGTTTTGTGAAGAAGGATATGATGTTTGAGCCGTTAGACAACATGGACAGCTGCCAAAGCTAATTTCTCAATTGGAGAATACCGAAGTTCAGGACCCACCAAGCCTCGACTAAGGTAGTAAACAACATGCTCACAAAGAGCATCATCTTCCTGAACTAGAACCATACCAATGGTATATTATGTTGCAGCGAGATAAAAAAGGAAGTCTCTGTTATAATCAGGTGGAATCATTAATGGAGCAGAGGTCAATTCATTTTTCAAAGCATCGAACGAGTGTTGAAAAAATTCATCCCAGAAGAATGGAACTCCTTTCTTTAACAACCTCATAAATCCTTTTGTCACCTCGACATAATTCACGATAAATCTCCGTAAGAAATTGGCTATACCTTGTAGACTTTGAAGCTGACGAATTGAAGATGGGGGAGGAAACTAAAGTATTGCCTCAACTTTGAAGGGATCTACACGAATTCCTTCCGTAGACATGATGAATTCCAACAACCGACCAGATGTGACACAGAAAACACACTTGTACTAGGGTTCAACTGAATTTTATAATAATGACACCGTTCAAAAACTTAACGAAGGTGTGAAGGATGATCAATTCTCTTTCTAGAACGAGCAACTAAATCATCCAAATATGCTTCGATAATATGTTTGATGTCATGGAAGGCATAGGACATAGCCTGTTGGAAAGTAGCTCAAACATTTTTAAGAACAAAAGGCATCTTTTTGTAATCAAAATTACCCCAGGGGAAAATAAAAGAAATCTTATGTTGATCTTCAGGACAGATTGTGATTTGATTGTATCCTGAGAAATCGTCCATGAAGGAGAAAATCTCATTCCCCGCACACTCATCAATAATCTAATCTATAAATGGTGTGGGGTAATTGTCTTTAGTACATGCCTTATTCAAATCCCTGAAATTAATGCAAACTTGGATCGTTCCTTGTTTTTTGTCCACAGGAACTAGATTCAAAACCCACTCAGTTAACAGAACGGGGTAGATGAAAGCCACCTTTAGTAGCTTCTCAACCTGTGCTTTGATAGTTGCAGCCTTCCTAGGGTTGACCAGATGAAGCTTCTATAAAAAAGGCTTAGCATTTTTGTAAGCCTTGACCTCATGTTGGACAATAGATGGATATATACTAGGAATTTCCTCATAAGACCAAGCAAACACATCTTGAAATTCTCGAAAGAGATCGGTGTAAGTCTGAATCTCTTCAGGGGAACACTTTGCTCCAATGAAGACATTTTCGATAATGTTGGGATCTCTGGAGGTGTTCACTAGGGTATTAGTAGAAATGAAACCCATGTTCCCTTCAGCAAAAACCTATGTTGGTGCTAAGGGGTTCAAGACTGGGTGAACATGACCAGAAGACTGAAGGCTAGAAAAAATTGATTCAAATTCTCGCAAGTCTAGTAGAAAATAGGACCGATGATGCAAATCATCCCATGGTATTTCTACACCAATAATTGCTTCAAGGATGGTCTCTTCATATGGAAGAGTGGTATCAAGGCAATCATGAGCAGAAGATGAACTAAGAGTCCAAGCCGGAGCTACATCTCCATCCAATTCCTCCAGTGAAAGAGAAACTAGAATGGAGTTTGCAGAGTCAACAATAGATTGATAGGCAATCTCCGCTGTAGACATAGGAAATGCCATTCCACCCACTTGACCTTCCTCTAATATTGAGGTAGGAGAAGGTAAGGTCCAAGGGTCCGAAAAATAATGAGTTTAAAAGAACTCTCTTCAAGTAGGAGCCCTAGAGGATGAGATAGCATGAATGTGAACCGAAGGAGGCAGAAGATCAAAGGTACGCATCAACGATGTATACATTCCAACCTCCAAATTCTCAACAAGTTTTTGGCATCATTCACCAAGGGTACAGTTGAGTCAGCAGATGCATTCAGATCTACAAGAGAACAATCCTTCTGGTCAACAATGACAATCCGCCCTTCATGGGGAAAACACAAGATGAAAAATAATGAGGAAGCAATAGCATCCATCTCGTAAATCCAATTTCGCCCCAACATAATGTTGTAGTCTAAATTTGAATCAACTATTTCAACCTCAATATTGACAGTTTTACCCCCAACACAGATGGGTAACGATGGAACAATGCCATGTGGCCTATGATAATGACCAACAAATTCAGTCAGAAGAGTATATGAAGGGACAACTGAAGGAGATCCAATAGCCTTCCAACATGAGATAGACATCACACACGTGGAATCACCCTCATTGATTACTGTTCGAAATATATTGATCTTCCGATATATAGACTTAATCTGAAAAACCATATGATGAGGAAGTCTCTTTTTAAAATTCAACATGTCAAATGTGATCATAAGATAATTTTTGGATCAATAGCCCTAATGGCAGTGAGTAATGCACTCCTTTGTGCCGAGCACAACTAGAGTACCTCTAATGTAGAGATGGCACAAGGAATTTGAGCCAGATCTTCTACAATCGAGTAGTTCTGGGAAGCCTTGGCATTAGGATTAATCGTCGTATGCTTTGTAGACCCTTTTGACATTTGAGCTATAAGCTCAACTGTAGGCCTCTCGATATGGAGCGGCTCAGCATTATTAGGAGCACCTTTAGCTTTTGAGGACTCACCTTCACCATAGTCACGATATCTCATAGCGATATCAGCGTGAGCACTCATCATATATACATTTGATGAATTTTCCCCTGCCTGGTTGCCCCTAGAGGGAGCTCCAGTATTAGCATTTGCACCAGTAGGCAGTTGCTGCCCTTGGGGAAAATGGTTTGTTAGTACAACCTAGGAACTAGAAGAACCCTTCTGAGCTAACAATTGCTGAGATTCCTATATTTGAGGGTAGAGGTGAGTAAGATGGTCTTAGGTGCATAACTTGCATGGAAACTTAACCTTCTTCTTATTGTCCTTCTTACCCTCTCCAACATGATCATTGGATTTGTTCGCATTTCCCTTCCCATCCTTGTCTTTCTTATTATTATTTCATCCCTTATTCTTCCCATCGGATTGTTGATTTCCTTTGGGGTTAGAAGTCTGAACAACATTAATAGTAAAGGGCTGAGAAGGAGTCGACACCGACATTGTAGCATGACCAGAAGGAGAAGATTGTATAAAAGACTACTGCAATTTATTTAGCATGTTAGGCGTACCACTATTAATTGTACCAATAATTTCATCAGCATGGGGACCTGGCTTTGTTTTGGCTAAATCTAGCTTGGAATGAGGAGCATCCGAAAAAATATTATTAAGGACCCCAGACTGAGAATATATGAGTTCTAACTGATGAGCCCTAAAGATAACCTGTTCCTTAGAAAATACCCCTGAAAGGGATACATCCTTCGAGATTTCTGGCTGCAATGATTTAAGAAACCATTCGAGAAGGAACTCATTCAGAATTTTGGGCTTTGATGAGCCTCTTCCTTCTCCTCCATTCCTAAAATGATCAAAAATGTGAGTTGCCTTGTCCTACTGGAAATTTTTAATTGGCCAAGAGATCATTCCAACATCATAATGGATGAGCAGCTGAAAATGGTTCAGAAACATGGTAGCCAACAACCAAAAGTAGCAAAAATTCCCCCTGTTAGCTCAATGTACCATTTTGTAGCATTCCTAGTTAGGGTTCGTTGAAATAACCTCAACCTAATCGAATCATCGAAAAGGGAGTTCGACGAACACCATAAGTGGAAATTGGTGACATGGTCAACTGGATCCTCATCGTTCTTCCCTTCAAACTTTGGAATGTCTGAGGGAAGATTAATAGGGATCGGAGGCCAACCTCGACTATACCGAATAATATCATTCGTCAATTTCGATAGTTCTAGAAAGTTTAAAGTTGCCAGGAAAGGCAAGCGTAAAGGAGCTTGAGAATTCCATCCTCCATATTCCCAAAATTTTGAAAATAATACCCTGGATTTGTTGACGCACCAGGTTGCCAGAGATTGTTCGTAGAAAATGTTGAGCCATAAGAGAAACCTTGTGAACCAAAATTCGGAGAAGGATCCCCTCCCATCGTAGGGTTACTTTAAATTTGGATATTCCCTCCAATCGAAGTGTTAAATGAAGAAGAAACCCCTTGGTAAGGGTTCCAAGTGTTGGCGAATGGAGAGAAACCCTGAGAAGCACCTACAGAAGGGAAAGGAACATTCCCTTCCTGAC
>JAXQQM020079228.1:0-158642 GCA_034641835.2 Pinus albicaulis | reverse complement strand
GATTTGAATTACCATAACGTAATTTTCTTTTCAAATATTTATTCGAATGCCTGCCCACTCAATTCTCTTTTAAAAATGAAATTTTTAGTGGTTTTAATGATTTGATATAATTATGGTTGTCACAAATAATTTGCAGGTACATGGAGTTTGATGGAAGGTTACATCCCAGTGCCTTCGAGATCTCTTCGGGCTATCTTCAGCAACTCGGGAGTTTGAGGATACTCACTTTGACTCACTTTGTACCGTTGAAAAAATTTCCTGAAGGCCTGCGAGATCTAGTAAATGGTTTGCAAGAACAAACACTTTCTTATTGCATATTTGTAAAGGAACTGCCAGGGTCAATTTTAAAGCTTCAATTTTTAAGATTAATCAGAATGGAGTACAGTTCGAGTTTAAGGCAATTGCCTGAAGATTTTGGATGGAATTTTGGATTGTTGAGTTATTTGCAATAACTCAATTTTCATGGTTGCAAGAATCTGAAATTTTCAAGGTTTCAAGAATCTGAAATTGCTTCCTAATAATTTTGAGAAACTTACATCGTTGAAGTTACTGGATCTATCCTTTTGCGAAAGGCTACTACCTAATGGGATCCGCAACATTTCCTTTATCACAGATCATTCATTGGTCAATTGTAACAACTTACAGAAGCTCCCAGATAGAATTGGAGAATTACTAAATTTATTAATGGATAGTTCAAAAAATTCACAAAATAATTTAGAAATTCTTGTAAGGTTATTAAAAGTTCAATTATTTTTTTTGAAAATTTGAATTAAATTTAGGTTACATTCATCAAATTTCAGTGTTTTGAGTATTCTAAGAATGCTATCAAAAATACAATTCAAACATTCTCATTACTTAATTTTTTGAAATTTACTGGATTCAGCCAAAAAAAAACTGCCTCCTTAGCGTCTATAAACAACTCCACTAACTAAAGTTTTATCTAGAAAAATGCACAAGTTTAAAGAAGCTTCCAGATGGTTCTGGTCAACTAAGTGTTTGAAAAATCTAGATTTAGTTGGAAGAATTAAGGATAGGCTATTTGTTAGATTTTTTGGAGAGTGTTCTGGCTTTTTTTTTGGTTAAAATTGTTCAAAATTTGACTATGATTTATTGAAATCACAAGTTTAAAATGGAAATTCTCTACACTGGAGTGTCCAACAATTTTTTAATTTACTAAATTCATAAAATACATTTTAAATAACAAAATAAAATAAAATTTCATCAAATTATTTTTTCTTCCATCGCCTCTATTTTGGAATCTCTGCACTTGGATGGTTGCCACAGTTTGAAAAGGCTTTCTGAATATTTCCATTGCTTTCCCTCATTGCGACGGTTTTATCTAAGTGGCTGCCCAATGTTGACAGGGAAAAAGATTGACCTTGTGGTGAAGATAAAAACATTATTATATGTGACAATCGTCAATAGCGAAATGTTGCTGAAGACATGGGAAGAAATTCAAAGAAAAGGCAATCCATTATGGTCTTTGGTAGTGCGTACAGGACAGCTTAACATAACATCCATCTACATCTATCTGTGTTGTTATTTTATGTGATTTTTATAATAAAGGAGTTGTTTTTAGTGTGAATTTTTGGATTTTAAGGTATTGGCTGAAAATTTTAAAAAATTAAGGGGAAATAATAATTTGTGTTATTTAAGTTAGTTTTTTTTATTGTATATGCATTCAACTCATTGAAAAATTTATAGAGCACTTATTGTGCAAGGGTTACCCATCATGCTTGAGATTTCAATAATTTTTTGTACGGATTTTAGAGAAATTAAACTAAAAAAACCCACTAGAAACACTTCCAAAAAATCTCACTAAAAACCATAGTTACCAAATTCCTGAAATCCAATACAGTCACAGGTTTTGATCTACAACAAATTATATATTCAAAATATTCAAAACATGCAATCCAATTTGGTTTTGGTTTACAACAAATTCTATATTCAAAATATGGTAAAAATACAGAGACCTTTGTATTACAAAATTTGAAAGGTAAATTATATTTTCAAAACATGATGGTAAAACTCAGAAACTTATGAGTTACAAAAATCTGAAAGGTAAATTCTATATTTAAAAACATGTAAAAAAAAATATTCAAAACATGGTAAAAACATAAACCTTTGTATTACAAAATTTGAAAGGTAAATTCTATATTCAAAACTTGGTAAAAAACAGAAATTTATGTGTTACAAAAATCAGAAAGGTAAATTCTATATTTAAAAACATGTAAAAAAATCCAAATGGCATATCGACCAATCTCTGAGGATAGAGTCTTGTACTATTACTGTTATAGAATTCAAATAGAAATTTTTATTATAGATTAATATTATTCTTTATTATTATTGAATACATTTGGTTTCATTAATTTGGTTTTATAGAGATCTGTCAAATGAAATTGAAGTTTAAATTTATCTAGAAAACTATAGTATGAAATCTTTAGACCATTATTTAAACTTTGAATACAATTTGATATTTCATTGTATTTGGGCCTTGATTTATTAGTTAATAATTTAGCCTTCATCTATTAAATCCGGCTATTTTAAATCTTGCATTCAATCTTTTTTTAAATGAGGATGTTTTTTACATTTTCAAAGTTTATATGGATTTGCTTAAGAAGAGGGACATAAATTTCCTAGTATGTGGAGATTACTTGAACTTATTTTTGATATTTAGTATCCCATTTTTTACATAAGATTCTAGTTTTGAGTTTTCATTCCTAGATTTTACTTTACATGTTTTTCCTAATTTGTCTCTCATTTGTTTTTTATCATCCTAAATAGAAGGGGTTGTAACATCTAAGATAAGAAATGTCATTGTTAGAGATAAGTAAATAATGAGAAAATATTTAATATCTTTTTTTAAAGATTTGAATATAATAATGGTTCCTTTCAATTTTTAAAATTTTTAAAAATAAATGTTTATAAGATAGATGCTCACTAATTTTTTTCGTATTAAATTTTAGATGGTCAAATTCTTTTCTTATTTAATAAAATATTAAAATTCAATTAGAATTTGGTAACTATGCTAAAAACAACTTATAATAAATATAGACTAAACATCCTTTTTTTTTTTTTTTTTTTTTCTTTGCACTGATTTCTCTTCAGGCTTGTGTAAGGGTAAAGAGAGATTTCTCTTCTAATTTCCTATGGCCTTTATTTGAAGATACGATAGATGAAATCTAAATAAATAAATTTTGAAATATTTTTGTTTGAATTTTTAGGAAATAAACTGTTTAAATATTTAGACTGTCTATATTCGGGGTAAACATTCCACCTACCACTAAAAACTGAAAAGTAAAAACATAGGGGACTGTGACGAGAATGAGTAGTAATCACTTAAACACTGAGCCACGGGAGTAGTGAAGTACTTTCTCGTTAAAGGCTGTCTACCAGACCAAGGATCAGAGATATGGGCAAAGGAGCGTGCCATAATCATTATAATGCTGATAAATGGGAAAGTATTTACACCTGATAAACCTGTACTGATAGGTACTGGGGACCAAGAGCTTTATCCTTTTTGCTGTGGAGAAAATTAAAGAATTAGGGGAGAAAGAATCATTCTCGAATGGAGAGTATCTTTTCCACAATCGATGAAGCATGTCACAGAAAGTTGGTGGTTCGGGATTTTTCTTCCTTTCTTAAAATGTTATTTTCAAAACGATAAATTGAAGGATGGTATTCATTAATTAATTAATTTTATTTATTGTTTTAATAGGTTAAGTTAGTAGTTTATCATTGTTTTGTTATAATCTATTTTAGTACTGATAAATTAAATATTGATATTTTGTTTTTATTTTGTTTTATGTCTATAGTTTATTATTATTTTTTAAGTTATTAATTATTAATTATTATTTTTTAAGTAAAAGAAATATAAAATAAGTATAATATGTAATAGTGTAGTACTTATTTTTATGCAAAGAGTATTAGAGAGAAATTATTGAATTAATTATTAATTATTGTTTTTTTTAAAACTAAAGGAGATATAAAATAAGTATAATATGTAATATTCTAGTATTTATTTTTTATGCAAAAAGTAATCAATAGAAATTATTGAATGCTTGAAGAAATTCGTAAATCTAATAATAAAACACATTTGAATACAAGGATGGGATGCACTCAATGTAATTACGAGAGTAGAAAGCTTTCTAGCAAAATAGAGATAGATGCATACATAATTTTGGATGAAACATTAGCCCCAACATCATCATTTGTTACAAAAGTTAAGAGTTTATTGAAATGTGTGTGTGCACATTTTATTTCATTTTTAGCTTATAGGACCAAATAAAGAGGAGAAATTACAAGGTCTAGTATTTTTATCTTAAATAATGTATATATAGGATATAAATAAAATAATTAAAAAAAAGAAGCTAATTACAGTAACAAACTATTTATTTAACGTGAAATTTATACTCATCCTAATTCAGGAACATCAAAATAAAAAAATATAGTTACACAGGCTTAAGTGTGAGTGCAAAATATTCTTAAAAAATATTTTATATTTTATATTTTTAAGTTATGATTAAAATTTCAAAGACAAAAGAGAAAATTTTATTTATTGTAGTGTTGACTTATTTTTTTATATTGCATCATGATTTAAAATTGAACTGTGAAAATATATAATATAGATAAGGTTTATTGAGGAAAATGATTGAACCAAGTCTATTCAATGATAAAAAATGATAAGGTAAAAATATGAAGAAAATAAGCAATGTAAAAATCAGTGCAATATGTAATGTTGTTGCTTTTGTTTATTAAATCTATTAGTTTCCATGGTCAATAAAATGCTGAAACATAATGGCAATTGCTTTTTTTAAATAAAATATTAATTATGAAAAAAATTATAAATTTGAGAAAAAAATCATAATTAATTTATGAGGACACTTGATTAATTATAATTAATTTTTAAAATTTCTAGTTATTTTTTCCAAAATTTATTAAATTTTTGTTAAAATTAAATTTATTATTAAAAAAAATTTAAAAATTATTTTTTGAATTTTTAAAATTTGAATCTATAATTATAATTTTTTTTTGTAGATGACTAATTTTATGTGGTTTAAAATAAAATTAACATAATTAAAAATTAAATTTTAAATCTTTCGGGAAATGAAATGAGAAATTTGTGATTTCCCGGAAGATTTAGAATTTAATATGTTATGGATCACAGAAGCTTGCACTCTCAAATAATTAAAAATTGTTTTTATATATATTAATTATGTTATTTTGATTTTAAACCACATAAACCACATAAAATCAAATTAACATAATTAAAAATTGTTTATATATATGTTAATTATATCAATTTGATTTTAAACCATATAAAATTAGTTATTTATCAATAAAAAAAAATTAAATTTAAATTTTAAAAATTCAAAAAATAATATTTAATTTCTAAAAAATATATTTAAATTTAATTTTACCAAAATTTTAATAAATTTACAAATTAATCAAAGAATTTTAACCCACACTAAATTGTAGAAATTATTTTGAAAAAAAACATGTATCAAATAGTTTATAAATTTCTTAACAAATTTATTAATAAATTTCATTAATATCATATAACATTATTTATATTATTAAATTTGATTAAAAAAAAGCAAAGATATCAAACATCAGAGATATCACTTCTATGAGTTATTGTGTATTAAAAAACCCTAATACCAAAAGTGAAGAGGGAAGGAATTCCCTACTATAACAAAAGTTAAGATGGAAGGAATTCCTTTATTAAAGCATGAGGTTATAAGATTTTGGACAAGGTTTTCTTATTTTAAAAGAATAAGTTTATGAAAAAATAACTATGAATTGAAAAAACTTTTAGCCTTAAAGCCATGGATGATATTAATAAGCAAAGATGAGGAAATAATTACGAAAAGTGGGAAATATATTATTTTCTTACATACAAATAACTTTTTTTCGACAAAGGTAAATTTATAAAGTTTGAAAAAACATTGTTGATCCATAAAAATGATTATGACATTCATAAAATTACTTTTATTTATTATTTTTAATATTATTTATTTATTTATTATTTTAATATATATTTTTTTCTTATTTTAAGTATAATTTTTATTATTATTATTATAATTTTCATTATTAAAAATAATATATATATATATATATATATATATATATATATATATATACTTATATATATATATATATATATATATATATATATATATATATATATATACATTTCTATCACTAAAATTTATAGGCATAATATGATATCAAATTTCAACAACTACCACTAAAATTTATGGGTATGATATGATATCAAATGATGTTAAGATATCAAATTCCAACTACCACCACTAAAATTTCTAGGCACGATAGGTTATCAAATTCTAACCACTACCACTAAAATATGTAGGCACCGGTACCACTAAAATCTATAGGCATGGCATGATATGATATCAAATTCCAAGTGCTACCACTAAAATCCATATGCACGTACAAATTCCCCCTCTGCGTGCCAAAGTGAATTAGGGGATTTGAACACCAAACCTCCTCGCACATAATTCATTTACACTATCATCACCAATTGAATCGCCCTTGGGGATAATCATTCTTGTAATGAATTAAGTACCTAGAGTATAATTTTTTGACTATTATTGTTATTTAATACTTTTATTAAAAAAAAAGTTTATATGTATTACCTTTTCATAAAAAAATATTTATTTAATTTTATTAAATAAATAAATACTTACCTATATATATATATATATATATATATATATATATATATATATATCTATATATATATATATATATATATATATATATTGATGATAATGATTAAATTCTATTGAAATAAAAAATGGTCAGCATCCTTAAGAATATAAGATATTACTTGATTTTTTTGAAAATTTTACTTCTATGCTAAACAAGCTTTAAGAGAAGCATTGTAAAATGACCATAGTTTTGAACAAATAAAAAATAACTAAGGATGGTAGTGTGAGACACACACACACACACACATACATGGATTGTGACAAATAGTTGAAATTAAGATCTAATATAAGTATATGATGGACAATATAAGATAAATTTCTTTTCATCTTCAACCATCTTAATGTCACAAATGTGACACACTCTTTCATCCAAAGATATTTCAGGAATTGACCAATGCCCACTTTCACTATGGAGCTCATGAGAATCTATTATTATTTTAACAATGTTTATTATCTTCTTTACACTAGTTAAGACAAAGAGATACTTTTTATTTTCAAGAATTGGGTTAATCGCCTCCTTATAATATCTTAATTTCCTCTTTCCCTCTAAATTCTTAACACTATTGAACCCCACAAACGACATCCCTAGTATCCTTTTTTCAATAATATTTCCTTTCTTATCACACCCTTCTTTCCCTTTTTAACTTATCATATTACCCTTTTGTTGTAGTTGCTACAACCCCCTCCAAAATTTTGTCCTATACCAAATTTCAGAGCCTTCTTTTCTCTAGTTAATTATTGTCGCAAACTTTTTAAGTTCATGTTTTGGTTTTCTCAGTGTGTTGTGATACCTTTTGCAATATAGGAAAAGTGTCGTCTTTAGGCATGATTGGTTGTCGTATTGCATGTACGAGCTTGTTCTAGTGGTTCCAAGAGGTCACCTTTGTGAAAATGAGTTGTTATGACCTTGTAAGTATCTGCCACACTCATTTCCAAAGTTTTGAGCATCGCCGCACAAGTGTCGTCACGGTCCTCATAATGTGTATTTGTGATGTCGCACTAGTCATAACCATTCATAACGTCGTCGCACAGAGGGAAATTCTTTGTTTGTATGTCAAGGATGATCTATGTTTTTCGAGTCATTAAAATATGTTAAGTCACGGTACTACTGAAAGTGAGAAACCTTAAAAGCCACTGTTGGTTCAAAAAAGAAGGTCTTGTTTCAGTCATCTAGCCTAATCATGGTTGAAACATGTTTTCAATTTATTGTTGATAAGTTAGTGAAATATGGTTGGTCAAATAATTCAAACTTGACTTGTCAAAATATAGATTAGGAAAGAAAAGATACTGGTTCCACATGCCTAAAACAGAACCAAGGAGAAAAATGGGGATGAATACCAAATGATATATCACATCCATTATTTTTCTAGTATTGTTTGTACAAAAATAATGTTTGTGTGTAGCTTTTTCTAATGCCACAACTCATGGTAAGTCAGATTGTCTAATCCTATTTTAAACATGCTTTCAATTTCATGTCTATAGCTTAGAGAATGAAGTCTGTCATATAGCCTAATCTTGACAGTCAGGTAGTCTAGGTAGAGAATAAAAGAGTTCATTACCATAATCTGAACTCTTGGAAGAAATAAGATAGAAGTAGATAGTTTGTTTTTCCTTCAAGATAAAAAGATGTCAAGGGTTTTCCAGTTCAAGTGCACCCGAGGAAGAAAAAATGTTAGGCAAGTAGGTTGGGTAGGTAGAGATGAAGTTGAACTTATCTTGTCTTTCAGATTATTGATATCACAGCTTCAAGCAAGCACCAGCAAGTAAAAAGAGATAAAATTATGCCCAATGGATGAGGCACTGGTCTCCATTAAGCCAGAGATCTGAAATTCTGGACACCTCCTAAAGAGGAGCTGCCCTCCCCATGTGGAGCCACTGTTAGTCATCAGTAATTTTTGCCTTCATAGATGACTAAATACTTACCCTGGATTTCTAGAAACAAAGTTCATGAACATTGTGAGTTCTAAAAATCTCACTGCCTTCATTATCCTTAGGATAAATTTTTCACTATTTCATCATCCCATCATGTCAAGCTCTATTCACTGATCCCAGAAGACCCATCAGGGGCTAATGTCAGTCTTATTTTCTATATTTTGTCACCTTTGGCCTCAATCCTCTATTTTGTTTTGCTTAAACCCTCCACTGCTACCTTGGGCCACCAGTCAACCAACTCTCTTATGTCTCCCAAATTCCTGAAGCGTTGATGGTCTCAAAACTATTTATGTAGGATCTTTAGATAAATCAAGTACATTGGATTTTGGATATTCACTACATTAGTTTGTTCAAAACTCTGTTTTACATCCAAGGATCCCAAATCAAGTTTTCAAGCCAAATCCAAGTCCAAAGAGCCTTTCCACTAGGTCACCTAGGGTTTCACAGGTCATAGGGTTCATTTGGTGTCCTAAGAGTCTAAGTTTTTCCCTGTGTAAAGAGGTTGCATTCAAAGAAGAAGGAGGTCAGATAACTTGTCCAAAACTAATCAAAAGCCATTCAAAGAACACCTCCTTGGCCAAAGCACAAATTTTGTAAGGGACAGTTGCCCTTCCTCACATTTCTGCAAGAAAGATCAGGATGGCCATAAGCCTAAAAAGAGGTAAGGTAATAGGATAAAATCATCACAAGAAGACATCCACAGCAAAGAGAAAGGCAACAGGCCTGTGTTTAAAGAGAATCAGGGTTTTTGTGACTGATTGGAAAAACAGTGTTGACAAAGCAAGAAGCCAGTACAAGGACCAAAAGGACAGAAGTCACCTCAACACCATCAAGAACACATTGAAGATTTTTCAGAAATCATGAATGAATAAGGGAAAAAAGGTGAGGTGAACTGAACAGAAATGAATGAACTTGAAAGGGCTATAGGGAACTTAGAAGACAACACTACTTATTTTTCTCTAACAACCCTAAAACCTAAGAGTTTGAAGGATGGAAAGAGCAAGCAAAATTGAAGATGATAAGTCCTCCTTCATAGCAACATAAGGCATTCAGAGGATATCCAAGTTGCTCTCTAGTGTTTGTCAAACAACACTGCTTCAAGTACACCAAAGGAAGAAATGGTAAAGAATATTAGTGTGATGGAGTCCTAATTTTCAAACTACATTCACAAGTCTTCAAAATGGTCAAGACAAAGAAAAATGAGGTGTCAAAGTCAAAACAATGACAAAGAGACCAGAAGCCTTGTGTCATGGCACCTGCAGAAATGAGAAGTGGCCAAGGGGAAAAAATGGTAAAACTGATGCACTCAACCTTGCCAAAAAGACCTCACTGTCAAAAATATTAGTAAAAGGTAAGGAACACCTGTTTTGAGTCTATTGCACTAAAAAATGCCTAAGAGGAATAAGGAAATGTTTTCAGTTTTTCAAAAGGGACAGTTTGGACAGTCCCCAAAGCTTCAAAACAAAAAAGGGGACCCCTTCATACTTCAGCACACCATTACCCAGAGAAAATTACTTGAGAAAAGTTATGAGCACCTGCAAAAAGGGTCAAGGAGACATTAGTAAAAATCATAGAGTAACGCAAAGAAAACATAGTAAAGGTGGGTTTATAAGATTAATTTATCTCTCTCAAGGGATATAAAGGTGTTTCAATTTCGTTTTTGAGCTCATTTAGCACTTGGAGAAGAAGTTGGTGTTGTGGAGTTTATGAATGGTTTGCTTTGATTGATGATGGAGAAGCTTTATTGCAGGATCCCTGAGCTTGGTTAATGGTGATGTGTCTCTAATTTGTTCATGTTTTCTTATTTATCATTGTGTTTCATCCTTTTATATGCAGTAGAACAAAAAATTATAGGTTAATAAATGCTCTTTGAAGCACCTTAGTCCTCCTGCCTTCTATTTCCTTTATGCTTTCCTCTACTAGGACATTTTAAGGAATTCTTGATTGCTCCTTAGACCCCCTATGCTTGTTTGTTTCATCAATGGATTAATATGCTAGCTTACAAATATGATTTATGGCAAGCCCTGCTTATTTGATGCTATCTAAACTCTGTTTTGAAATCTCTCTTTGAAGTATTACTTGTTAGGTTAAGCCAAAGAGGTCGTGTTCTGATCTTTCCCTTTGTCCATGCCTATCAATTTGCCTCAAATTTCTTGGTAACTTGATCAATAATGTTTAGGAGTTCCCTCTTTGTTGATTAAATTTATTTTGTGATCTTAAATGTTTTCTAAAGCTTGAAGGTGAAATCACTAGAAGTTAAATGAGTTTCTCACCTTCTATATTTCATTGGAATTTTTATTCTAGAATGCTTTCTTACTTAAGTTGGATCAAAGAGTTACTGGTTTTCCCTATCTATTGATTTCTTCTTAATGTTAATGGTGTTTTAGACCTTCTTTTTTATGGGTATTTGACAAATGATTCTTAATTTCCCTTTGCACTACCTTGTTTTCCCAACTTAATGTTCATTTCACTCACTCATAACCTTAAAGGATCCATTGACCACACTAGATTTTCCCTGTGATGCACTCTGACTTATTATTGAGATATCCATGACTTTTATTGACTCCATAGCCCAATTATTTGAAGACCTCTCACTCCACCTATTCTACCTGTTCATTTCACCCAACCAAAACAATCAAAAAACCCTACACTTAATAACTAGCCTAAAATCAAAACCCTAAAGCAATCAAGAACACATCCTTTACATCTAATAGAGAGAGCCCTCTCTGATTCCAAGAAGGCTAGGTCCTAGGACTCCAAAGGCTGGTCTGATGTTACCCTATCATTTGGTTTACCAATCTACCAAATCACAGGACACTAACAGAATGTTTCCACTCTTTTTCCTCACTACGTATCATTTTAAGCTGATTTTAAAACATAAATTTTAGATTAAGATTTGCTGTTGGAGCACCTTAATTCTATTTGTGATTACAATCTGAATGTTTTATTCATGAAGTTTGGTTAAGAAATTCTTAATTTCTTTTCAACCATTACTGAAAATTCACTGCTTCTTTCACCTCACAATTCTTGTTGCTTTAAGATCCAACACACATAGTTAGCTTTCCCTGTGATGCTTTTGAAATCTTCATGCAACAAAACCAGCCCCTACTTGACTCTATAGCCCAATGGATTAGCTTCTACAGACCTACTCATCCAACCAATAAAATCAATCAAAACAACCAATACGACCATCACTGTAACGAGCCCAACATCAGCATTCATAATATTAAAGAAAAATTAAATCATAAATAGAGAGATCCCTCTCTGAGTCCAAGAAGGCTAGGTCCTAGATTCCAAAGTGGTTTGATGTTGTCCTCTATCGTTTATTCTTGCCAATCTTATAAATTGTAGGGCCACAACATAATGGCAACCTAAGTGGGGAAATTTATTGAAAAGATTAAAATTAGGAAATCAGAACACCCCAGTCAAAGCATTGTATGATTCAAGTATTTTCCAAAGATAGGTTTTTCAGCTGTGTTGCAAATACTCATCATGTCTGTGCTTTGGGTCTAAATTCTAGCTCCCATAAGAATATTTAATAGATCACATCCTGACCCAAATCTTTCTGCAATAGTTGACAATCCAGAGACAATCCTGAGAAAAAACCCCAGGACTAAGATTCAAACTGGTGGAAAATCCCTTCACAGAGCAGGTTCCCTGCCTGGAAACCTTGTAACCTTGTAGGACATCCAGTTTGATTTTTATTTTGAACAAAGCTTATTCAGGACCATTTATCATAATTGGACAACCCATACAGTTTTTGACCCATTTATCATACAACAGAGTCCAATTGGGGTAGCCTCCACCTCCACCCAAGCTGACCTTCATCTTCTCAAACACGTTGACTCCTTTCACGATCTGGTAGCAGGTTTCACCTCAGCTGTTGATGATGCTTACCTTCAACAATCTGTAGAGTTATCTGCTCTTACTACAACATATCCCTCTATTATTTCAAAGTCTTCTCATCCTTAGCCAACCCATCCAGGTGTGTCTGCAGTTCCTACCACTTCCTTGAACATTTCCCACCAGAGTACCCAAACTACCACTCATACACCCACTGTCCACCTTCCTCCATTTAATCCTCCACCTCCCCTTGTCAAACCTCCTCTTGTCAACCCCCCTTGGGTTCCCCCACCACCAATCATGGCAGCCAGATATGCTCCATTGGTGCTGCCACCACTTGTGGTGCCTATGCCAGAGGATTATCAATCCAAAATCCCACAATTTGATGGAACTGGTCCTATAACTACTCAACAACATGTTGATAAAATGAATTATTATTTTGACCTTCAACAGATAGATGATGAAAATGTCAAGTTGAGGATGTTTGCTCAAAGTTTGGGAGGAGAATTAAGAAAATGGTTTAAGGGCGTGACTCCAAATAGCATCCATGACCTCCCTTCCTTTCACCAACTATTCATCAATAGATGGGAAGTTAATAAAAACCCTCTTCAAATCTTGTCAGAATATAAAAACATCAAGATAAATGTTAGAGAGAGTGTCCAAGGCTACTGCACTAGGTTTAAAAGTGTTTATGGCCCACTCACTGCTCATATGAAACCCCCACTTGGCATAGCCCTAGTTAAGTTTCTAGATGGTTTTGATCCAGAAATGCCTTATCATCTTAGAGAGAGAGATCCTGCTACATTAGAAGAAATGCATAAGGGTGCAGTAAGTGTAGAAACCAATCTTCTTGCAAAGAGGGATAGAATCATAAATGAGAAGAGAGTCACTATAAGGGAGGAGCCCACAACTTCCACATCTAATGTGAATATTGATAACCTGGTTAGAACTACGGTGAGAATGATGGAGAGAATCAGCCTGAATGAGAGAGCTATTCCCAGGGAAAATTAGTCGCCTCCTCAGAACATAAATCAAAACTTTAGCAGAAACCCCCCTCAAATAAGACAAAGAGATAAAAGAGGCCCTGACTAGCAGAGTAGGCCTCCATTCCAAGAGAATTACGCTAATGAAGATGAGGGAGTGGTCGAAGAATTAGAAGAAAGTCAGATTAATCTAATGGGAATTAATGAAGAATATTTCGTTTTCCTTACTGAAGAAGAACAGGGTTTGTTTTCTCTGAATCAAAATGAAGTAGAAGCCGAATGGTCTGAGGATTCTAAACAAGGGTTTTAGAATTCCATCATGGACATACATAGAAAATATAATCTTAGAGGCAAGAAGAACTCTGATAATTCCAGGAAAAAGAGTTATGAAAATTCTGCTAAAAAAGCCCCATAAACTGAGCCCAAGAAAACAAGAGAATGTTCAAAGAAAGTTGTTAATATCTCAGGAAAGAATGATATAGAAAGAAACACTAGTAAACAAACTATCAACCCTATCAAAATCGTTCAAGCTGATACCCTTACCACAAGTAAACAATCTGAGATTGCTACAAAAATAGTGCTCGAGAAGACTGATTGTCCAAATCTGCTAAAAATACAGACACCATTCAGCATTGAAAATGAAATTGCTAAAATAAAAATCTCAATTCCTCTCACTAAATTGGTAAACAAGGATGTATACAGATCTCAAGTCCTAAAGGTGCTGAAAATAGTAGAAATTACTGACACTGTCAATATTAATGATGATAAACCTGAACTTTTGTTTGGGCCGGAAGTAGATGGTAAATCCCAGGAGGGAGGTTTTCCTCCATTTTATATAATTTTGAATGTTCATGATAAAATCCTCCATAATTCCATGTTAGATTCAGGAGCATCACATAATCTTATGCCAAAGGTTGTTATGGAGAAACTTGGCATGGAGGTAACTAGACCCTACAAATATTTGTACTCTTTGACTCCACCAAGGTCAAATGCCTAGGCCTCATCAAAGATCTCTATATTACTTTAGCCCAGATACCAGCCAAGAGTCTATTGATGTATCTAGTAGTGGCTGACATCCCTCCTAAGTATGGCATGCTTTTATCATGCTGATGGGGAGCCTAGCTACAAGGGACCCTCCAAATGGATATGACTTATGCTACCATACCAATGTTTATTCAACAAAGAAGACTGTATAGGTAAAATTTAATGAAATACATGGTAAGAAGTCAAGAGAAACCACATAACTACCCACTTTACTCTGTTTATTCTGACCTTAACTCATTCATTCTTTACAATGACAAAGATAGTGATGCACAAGTGGCTAAAGAAGAAAAGGACCAGGATAGAGAACAAGTAGACCAAATGGAAATTGTACAACACAAGTCTGAACCTGAAACTTTGTGGAACATAAGCTTTGATGGCTCCTGTGGAAAAGTAGGTTCGGAGCAGGGGTGTGGGTCTGCTATACTGGAAATAATTACACAAATGGTAATTATTACAAACTAAATTTTCAGTGCACAAATTAAATAGTAGAATATGAGCCACTCCTTTTGGGTTTACAACTGCTGAAAATATTAGGAGCCAAAAGAATTTTTGTTCATGGGGACTCTGAGCTAGTTATTAGACAAATCAAGGGAGAGTATTCAGCCAAACATCCTAGATTGAGAGCATACAGGAATGCTACCCTTCACCTTCTAAAAACATTTGAATAATATGATCTTGCTACAATTCCAAGGAATCAAAATATCCTTGCCAATGGTTTATCATTTTCAGCCATCACTTGTCAATTACCTCATCCTAGCAAGCAGTACATAGTGCAGATTAAACACTACCCAATAGTCCTTGATAATATGAGATACTGGTAAGTATTTGGAAACGACAAACAGATTGAAAATTTCATGCAATCTAAAGGTGATTTTGAAGATTCCAGCTTGGACCTAGATTGTGAAGAAGATTGTCCCATTGAATAAAAAATGTGTAGGGATGAACCTCCTCATAATTATGATATTAATATTTCAGCAAATGAATATTTACATAGAAAAAAGATACATAAATACCCAGAAAAAAAAAGAATTTGAAGTACTCCAATTCAAAGATAACATCCTGCCTAGAGGGCTTGTCCCTTTAGAGGAACTATTTGACTTCAATAATGCGGCTAGAAAACCAAATATGGAACCAACAGAAGCAAACATTAAGGAATGCAATTTGGGAAGTGAACAAGATCCCAAGTTACTAAAGTTATCAAACTCACTGCCAATGACTACAAAACATAAAGACCTTGCTTTGTTTAAGGAGTTCATTGATGTGCTTGCTTGGAGCTACGAGGACCTGAAATATTATGATACTAATATTATCCAGCACAAGATTCCAGTCAAGGAGAAGCAGAAGCCTTTCAAACAGAAACTGTGTAGGATAAATCCTATCCTAATGCCCTTGGTTGAGAAGGAGATCAAGAAGATTTATGATGCCAAAATAATAGTCCCAATTAGATACTCTAAATGGGTTTCCAACATTGTGCCGGTAAGAAAGAAAATATGTGAGATCGGACTTTACATTGACTTTAGAAATCTGAAAAAAGTATCACTTAAAGAAAACTACCCTTTAACAAAGATGGATCACATATTGCAAATGGTAGTGGGTTCTAGAAGGATCTCTTTGCTAGATGGATTTTCAGGGTATAATTAGGTGCTGGTGCATCCTGATGATCATCACAAAACAAATTTTACTACTCCTTGGGGGACCTTCATGTATGTGAAAATGCCTTTTGGATTAATTAATGCTGGTGCCACTTTCCAGAGAGCAATGGACATTGGTTTTTCAGAATAAATCTGTCTTTTCATTGTGATCTACCTTGATGATATTAAAGTATATTCAAAAATTGATGAAGAACATCTGGCCCATTTAGGAAGAGTTTTTGAGAAATGCAAAGGTTTGGACTATCTTTGAATCCCAAGAAATCATTATTTGGTCTTGAAGAAGGGAAGCTTTTGGGCCTTATTGTATTTGAAGAAGGAATTAAATCGATCCCAGCAGGATTGAGGGCATACTTCAAATCATTCATCCCAGGAACATTAAAGAGCTTCAATCTTTCATCGGTAAGATAAATATTTTGAGAAGGTTTATACCAAACCTTGTAGAACTACTGAGAAAAATCACCAACATGCTCAAAAGAAATTCAAGATTTCAGTGGAGCATGGAGGCTAAACAATCCTTTGACTTGGTAAAGCAAGCACTCACTAAAGCACCAGTTCTAATCAACCGTGATTTTACCAAAGATTTCATCATTTTTTTCCTTTGCATCAGAACACACTATTGTTGTCGTATTGCTGCAGAAAAACAAGGAAGAACAAGAACAACCCATTGCATTTTTCAGCCAAGATTTGAGAGATGCACATTTAAAGTACAATATTATGGAAAAGTAGGCCTTTGCTTTGGTCAAAGCATTGAAGGATTTTAGAGTTTACATACTACATTCACACATCATTGCCTTTGTGCCCAACACAGTTGTCAAAGACATCCTAACGTAGAATCCTAATGGATAGAGAGGTAAGTGGATTGTTGTTATCCTGGAGTATGATTTATAGATTAGACCCACCAAACTGATCAAAGGACAAGGGTTAGAAAAATTTGTGGTTGAAACCAATTTTCAAGCACTATATATCAACATGATCCATTCAATGGATGAAAAAGAGGAGCTGGCAACTCCACCTATTGAGGAACAATTGTTGAATTCTACCCGGTACGCAGATATATTATATGTTATGTTTAATTTAAATGCTTCTTTCAGTTTTTCCAAAACAAAATCTAGATTCTTGAAATTGAAAGCTGTAAAATTTTTCATCTTAGAAAAGGTCTTGTACTAGAAAGATTCCGGGGGCATATTTCTTAAATGTTTTCTTAAGGAAGATGCAGATAGGGTGATGCAAGAGTTTCAGGAAGGGGATTGTGGAGTCCATATCTATTGGAAAACCACTGCTAACAAGATACTTAGAGTTGGTTTCTATTGGACTACTCTTTTCCTAGATATCCACAAAATGGTAGCCACCTGTCACAAATGTCAAATTTTTGAAGGGAAAAGAAAGTTACCACCTTGTCCCTTATAGCCAATCTCTGTTGAGGCTCCTTTTCAACAATGGGGTTTAGACTTCATTGGAGAAATCCACCCCTCATCCTCTACCCATCATAGATGGATCCTTACTACCACAGACTAATTTACCAAATGGATAGAAGCCATCCCTTCCAAAACTACTACTGACTAAGTGATTATCAAATTCCTTGAAGCCAATATCCTGCCTAGATATGGTTATCTTAGAAAAATCATTACAGATAATGTTGCTTCTTTTAATTCCAAGAAAATGGTGTATTTTTGTCACGAGTATCACATCTCCTTGGGGAATTCAACAGCCTATTACCCTCGAGGTAATGGATTGGATAAATCCTCCAACAAGAGTTTGGTTAATATTATCAAGAAGCTACTAGAAGACAACATGAAGTCCTGACATAACAAATTGGTGCATGCATTGTGGGTTGACAAACTGAAAACTAAGAAATAAATTGGCATGTCACCATACCAGTTGGTCAATGGGATGGATGAAATTTTCTCAAAATCATTAGGAGTGCCAGTTGTGTTAGTGTGTTTGGTGCATGAATGTACGAAATCACACCAGCTAAAGGAGGGTGGTTTTTCCCCCTTCAGTTATTGGTCAGAGGTAGAAAATAGATGGAGTCAAGAAAGTTAGTGGAACATGCTAAAACATAAACATAATAGATAGATAAATATCATGCATATTCAAACATAAAACTAAACTAAAACTAAAACCAATAAAAGAAAAGCTCTAAATAGAGTCAAAGAACTTCAATAATCCAAACGGTGGCTCTTACATCCACTATTACTGAGTGCTGGTAGGAAATGAGGATGAAACTTTAACCCACTTGCCAAGGGGCCCTTAGAACTAGGGTTTCTAAGTCCCGATACAAGGATTTATTTACTTTAGAGATGCCTTGGTGCAAAGTCTCCTCTCTACTATGGTGGACTAGAGTTGTTTGATGGCCAACAACTGAGTCCCCTCTATCTCTACTCTAGATCACACGCTGCTAGTATTTCTTGGGGAAATTATGGCCATCATAACAATGTGCTCTCATATTGTTCATCTCTTAGTGGCCTTTTATAGGAGAATTCAAATCCTCCTTCCCTCTCTTGGTACATTGTGGATAGTGACCCAAGAGAGGAGGGTGATTCCATTATGTGCCACATTTGTTCCATTATGTGCTCCCTTGAGGTCCTAAGGAGGCTTGGGTGGCTGTCCTTACACAGTTTCAAGTGTGGAATCAATGTCCTGGAGTGTGCCTCATGGTCCCAGAAAGTGACTTTCGCCACTCCCAAGATTGTGTGCTTTTTTGAGCAAAAGGCGCACAAAGGCACATTTGACTGGTTCTTCTTCACACCTTAGATATTTTTAAATAATTTTAGATTCTCTAACGTCTCTCAGCCCTATAAATCCTTCTACGTGACATTAAATAATGTCACCTTTTCTTGTACGATTTTCTAGTGATAACAGTTGCCCCCTAATGTGTGAGGTCTAGGAAGAACTGTATAGACAAAATACATTATAGTTTCTTTTCTGTATACTGTGTGGAGAGAGAGAGAGACCTACATGTAGCTCAGAGTTGGAGACACCCTGCACTGTGTTGAAGAGTGATCATGTTCTGTGGGATCCCTGCAAGCAATGGTATAACAAAATATATACAAATTTTCTACGAGGCAGGCATGTCCCATGCTTGTGATGCTTTGGTTAGTTAAACAAATCTATTTGACATATAAGGATTCTGTCTGCGTCACTAGTATGGTAGTGATCTACTGGTTGATGACGACGACTACTGATGCCCTCAGCGGCATTTTTTCTTTGACAATAGGTCGAAAGTGGTACCCATATGCGTATACTTGATATGGAATATAAATGCGCATTGTACGCATAGGCATTGGCTGGGACCTTCCTGTGTAAGCATTGGTGAAGGAGACAATTATAAAGGCATGGGTCTTCAACGAATTTGATCAAAGTGAAATAGTTGTAAGGTACGATACCATCTTGACATGAAATCTTGTGTTATAGTCAAATTTCAGGAGGATCGATGACATCTATGGGCAATGATGTCTCCCATAGTGCCACCTAAGGATGTCCCTTTTATGGAGAGAGGTGATCCAAGGTACCACTTCCTTTTTGGAAAAGAGGTGTTGATGTCGACAAAAAAGAAGCCTCAACTGAAAAATGGGGTCACTGATATGGAGGATTAGGATCCTGGATGTGATGGGTTTAACATTGGTATGATGGTGAGGAATGACTGAAAACTGATGATGGGGATTCAGTGGCCCAAGGTTAGAGTATAAAAAGAAGCTTGGCGGTAGTCATAACTATTTTTGATGGGGAAATCCCTGGAGTCGATAGGACTTCCACAATGGGTATAAACTAGTTATGAATGTCATGGTGGCTTTTGCGTGTGGGTGTGATACTCCTAGCAAGGGTGATGAGGGATTTATGCCATGGGAGAAAAAATGAATGGGTGGGTGGGGGACATAGTGCATCGTTTGTGGTCTTTGTACACTTACCAAAAGAATAATGCAATGGGGTTTGGTTTGTACGAAACACAGAGACGGGTGCCCCAAAACATGAAAGTGTTCACTCACTGATGATGTGAGGAAGGTGTTTTGCTGAGGGTGGTGGCCCCATTGGTTGGTCTCATGTATGAGGTTGATGAAGCGGATGAAAAAGTATCATAAATGGGTTATGCTGATGGAGGTATGGTGGGCCAAATGTGAGGTGCAGCAGTGCACTTTTGATCTGTTTGTACAACTTGGTCGTCCGAGAAAGGGGTTTTATTTCATATGGTAAAACTTGAACTTATGCATGACGACTTAATGGGCATGAGGTACTTCTAGGACTAAGGTGATATGGCCATGGCGTCACTATTGTTGTGATGTATGGTCTATTGTGGGTGACAATCGCCATGGGGGGGAGGCTCTACTGACCAACAAGGGTGCTTATAATGTGCAAGGTGAGGTGATGATAAATATGGTGGGATGTGTGGAACCTATGGATGATTTCTGATGGAGAAATGATGTCAGGATATGCAGAGTTTTTCTGGGACACTATCATGCTGGGGGTAGAATGATACCTGCTCTGGAACTTTCAGTGGATGGAGTTGTGGATGGTTTTCATACTACCTACAAAAAAAATACCCTACGTGAAAGCATATTCTTTATCCAAATATTATTGAAAGACGTGTTTTTTTTTTTTAAACAAGATGAGAGAGTCCATACTTGTTGGCACTAAAGAATGATTTTTTTAGGGGCGTGAATGTGTGGCACCACCCTTGGGCATTATGGAGTATTGATCACAGAGTTGCTTTCGTTCCGATGATTGGGCATTCTGAGCTCTCATTATGGTTCTACAAATTTTCTAAAAAGGGAGACATATAGGTGAATATGGTTCAATTCAATTCATTTGTGTCTGTTGAGTATTGAGAGGTTAGAGGCTTCTGCAGAGTATTTATTGCTGTTGTGGTCAGCCTGAGCACTCGAGATTAACGATTTTATTGCCAAGTAAACTTGATGATGTACTACATTTTAATTTTTTCAGTCTGGGGGTGCCAAGGTCCATGCAAAACTAATTTTTATGGAATCTGAGCCAGTTTTACCCTGAGTGCGCTAGCAATCAGGGAACTGGCGTGCCTTTTGCATGCAAAACAAATGTTTTTCACGCAGAAGGTTCTCCTATCCTAATTCTAGGAATGCCTTTTTCATTCTTGTGAGAGGAACAGGCACACCTTCCTCGCGCATGTCTGAGGGACAGACATGCAGAAATCTGAGGAAAATTTTGTGAAAATTTCACCTGTTTTTCTATGTTTTTATGCTGTTGATGTGCTCCTATTTTGATGACAGGATGTTGTGGAGGGAGCATGATTGGCCTGAGCTCCGCACTGCTTTAGCTGATGATGCTCAGGCACGCCAACAACTGGTGCGATGGGGTCTCCTGAAATTTGTGGAGAATGACCTTCTTCGGTCACAGGATCGACTTTTGCGCTACCTGATTTAGTGTTGGAATAGGCGGCACAAGGTTTTTATGCTATGTGGGTGTGACCTCACTATCCATCCTAAGACAGATATCTACTTTGTGACCAGGCTTCTGCCTCAGGGTGAGGCACTTCGGTATCCACTTCACTCTGGGAGGGTGGATCTTGATCGGTTCCAAGTGCGTCATTGCGGTGGGGCACCCCTTATGGAGGGGTGCATAGCTATTTCCACGATGAAAGATTTGGCTGAGCAGTGTGCCTTGGAAGATATTGTGCAATTGGCGGGGTCTTCTACTCCACATTGAGCATCGGGCTCGCAGGTTGGTGTCTTGCACCGACTGAGGGCTAGACACTTCTTCGACTTCACACACTTTTGTTATGAAGGGATGCTGGCACAAATTTACAAGGTCCGAGATGGATTTAATTTGTTTTCCTATGCCATCATTTTATGCAGTATTATGTACGAGCCGGTGGTGCTACTAAGACCAGTGGTGGTGGTCCCTGCTGGGGGGCCACGGGAGCCTCGCATGAGGAGGTGGGATCCTGTGATGCCTCGAGGAGGTGGGGGTAGGGTGGGGCATTACCAGAACGCCATCACACAGGCTTGGTTTGAGGCCGACCCACAGATGTTCCTTCCATTCCCTTATGCAGGGATGGACTTTCGGGGGGATCCAGACATGGGTCTTCCTCTTTGATACGCTTGGGGGCCAGCAGGTATGTCTTTTGTGTTTTCTTCATTTATTTGATTATTTATGTTTATATGTGTTTTTATGATGACACTGGCATAGTTTTGATTACTCGTGCAGATGTTGGCAAGTTTTGTCACCCTATGGCTCGATTGGTTGGGCATGATCCTATTCGGAGACCTCGGGGAGCTCTTAGGGGGATCGAAGGAGTTCCTGCACAAACTCAGGGTGGGGTATTTGGTGGTGAGGTTGGCCCCTCGGGGAAGGGCAACAGCTTAGCTGCTGCCAAGACTGTAACTAAGTGAGCTCGTGCTGATGCGGCGGAGGCTTGTGTTGCTGAGTTGACCAAGCGGGTGTTAATTTTAGAAGATGCATGGGATCGAGTGGACCGCTTGACCTAGGGGATTCTAACTCAAGGCTTTTTAGATGACCTCAAGGATGTGTGACTGGAGACCTTGATGGCCCAGGAGAGGGGCTATCAGCCAATTTTATGTTGGGTGGTGGTATCGGTATTGATGGCGGCTCCAGTAGTGGTACCAAGAGCGACAGTGGGTCTAGGTGCCCCGCCTGGGGGAGCACCTCCCTAGAGTCATTTTGTATATGGGGAAAGCACCCATTATAATGACTCTTCCCCTATTTTTGATGACATATATGTGTATCTTTTTGGGTTGAACGACGAGTCAGAGACACTATTTTTTCTCTCATACACATACATTGTGATATATATATGAGAGATATTTTTTCAGCTCTACATGGTGTGCCCCCTATTTTTTCTTATGGATTATGTTATGCTGAGGGATATCTATGTTTTCTATGTTTTTATTTTTTTATGTATGACATTTTATTCAAGATGCATTCTAATTTAGAATATTGTTAGCTATGTGATCAAATATTTGGTTTTGACTCCTTGGTACATGTGTGAATGTAATGTAGTCAAATTGTCTACTTAATATTTTTGCACGCAAATATTTTCTAAATAGATGTGGATCTCTTGTCTCAAATGTTTGGTTTAAGTGTGACACAACTAACTAGGAATCAAGGTAGATATGCATATGGCATATGCCCTGATGGAGGGCATCATACATAAGTCCACGACATTATATTTTTCCTAATTTTTTGTTGCTGAACTGATGCACACACCATTGTTGTAGAGTGGTGATTAGTCAGGGTGATAGATAACCCAGGCGGTTGCTGCTAGACTTTGAGTCCATCTTGATGCTCCATCAATGAATCCGAAGTAAGGGTTGGGTTGGTAATCCATTGTGACACTCGAGCATGTTTTGTAACAAGTTTTTTGGTCAAAAATTTAAGTTGGTTGGGTTTGTGTAAGTTGACTCTAGGTTAAATACTTCCTGGCCCTTATAGATAGAATTTCTTGAGGTAAAGGCTGTTGACGGGGTTGCGAGGCATGTCCCGTCTAGTTCAATCAAGATGTATGCCCCCTGGTGGAGGAAATTATTTATGATGTAGGGTCCTTTCCACAAATTTTTGAACTTTCCTGGCCCTAGGGCTTCTTTTGTGACATTGTAGCGAAGGAATAGTTCTCCCTCGGTGTGTAATATCCCCAAATTGGGAATGTCAGCAAGGCATGCCTGAAAAACACATTTTTCAGGAATGTATGCTACAAGATTGAAAAATAGCCCTTGGATCCCTTAGATCTGAAAATCTAAGATCTAAATCCAAGAGGAGATCAGAAAAAAATCTCTCTAGGTGAGGTAAACAAACCTCCCACACCTAGTATGGCTGAAATACACCTCAGAATGGGCCTGAAATAATGTGCAAACAATATTGCAGTAAGAATAATGCAGTTTAACTAAACAATAGTAGGATACCAATATAGGAACTCAAGAGTTACATGTACATCAGTAAATAAGATTTACAATATGGCCCATACAATGTACAAGAGGAAACTAGAAGACTTTGATGAAGAAACCCTAGAAAATGAGGTGCTGCAGTAATATATTGAGACTACAAGGCTTGACAGTGTTATTTTTAAGAGCTGTAGCAACTATATATTAAACCTCAGATTTAGAACAAATCTGTGCACAAAATATTAGATCCATATCATATTTTTACACTAGATGAGCTCCTCTACAAATTCCCCTTGGGGTTTTGAGCAAAACATGAAAAACAAAGAGTAGATATGAGATCTGCAGTAATATTCAAAATTTCTAAAGTAAATACAATAAAAAGCAGATCGGATCAAAAAATGACCTAGATTAGATTTCTAATCCATGGATCACCACAGTGAAGGATAGAATCCCAACACTAGAGATCTCTCCTCCAAAAATCTGCCAAAACTCCCTGCAACTGTGTACTTGCAAATAACGCAGTTATGGAAGGAAAATTGCACTGTAGGCTCGAGTACTAGTTTGGCCTAATGCTAAGATCTGAAAATGCATCTCTAAATTTCTAATACTATCTTGCCAATGAGATAGAAGACTTTCCCACTAAAAAGAGGCACTAGATCAGCCTAGATATGAGCAGATCTAGCCTCCACTTGCTGCAACTTACAAGGACAACTAAACCCTCAACAGGATCTGCATTGTAGTTGGAAGATGTAGCTTGGCTAAATGCTTGATAGTGGACAAGATCAACAAGACTCCTCCAAGAGCTACTCAATGGAAGAGGTGGGATTATCGATCAGGAACACCCAGTGCTAAACAACACTATTCTCAACTAAACAAAAAGAGAATGATATATGTCTAAACAGACAATATACTCAAAAATATCATACCATGAACAACCTTCTCTTGATATCCTCCTCTTCCTTTTATAAGATAGAGATATTTCCAAACCCTAAACCATCTAATGATTTAGCTCCATTTACATGTGTAGCCTCCAACTAAAACTGCGTTGTGCATCTATGAGGTTCATTGCATCTAGACAACGCTGTTGATTTGGTCTTGGTTGACTTGGTCAATTTATCCAACCTCTTTCACACCTAAGTGTGCTTATGTAAATAGCCCAGATTTAGCTTTGTTCACATGTGGCATTGATTTATTTTTCTTTTTAGGAGTTTTATTGATCCTCCTTTACAAATTTTATTCATGAAATAGGAAACAAAACAAAATTGAATATTCCCATTAGCTTAGGACTAATTGGGAATATTACAGTTCTCCCCTCCAAAATGTTTCTTGTCCTCAAGCAACTGATAAGGTGAGTGCTACAACTACTTTCCTCCTCCAACGGTGATACAATTAAGTGATAAGACTCCTCCATGAGCTGAATGTTCACCAAACCAACCCTCAAATTGTTTCTCTAATTTTCTTATGAGAGGTAAATGTCCCATCCCATAAGGAGTCAAAAACTCAAATGAAACAAGCATGGCTGAACCAATAATCGCTCTAAAATAGGTAGCATATGACACATAGAGATTTCAAATACCATGTGGCACATACATGGCTTCCATCCTCATTCCATACATCCTCATAAAAAGTACACGTATATAATCTATGTGTGGAAGAAAAACTATGTACATAAAAATAGAAGTTTGAGCAGGAGGAGGTGGGTCATAATCCCACATATGATACCAACGCAGGGCATCTCTAGCCTACCTCAAATCAAGACATGGTAAGTGGTTTTCCCACCACTTACTTGCTTCCCAAGCCATCTCACTATTGCTGAAGGTGAGAGATATGTTTGGTGCCTTAGGGAAGCACCCATCATGATGGAGAATCTCCCTTTGCTCATCAAGGGAGTGGCCAAATTCAGAAATTTTTTTGGCCCATTGTTTGCCATGAGATCTATAAGATATATCACTCCTTCTTGGGGTCAAAGCCTACACAAAAATAATGAAATAATGCATACAAACAGAAAATGAAACATGTTTTACATATGTATGTTCCTCACCCAAATTTCTCCTCATACAAATGGAGGGGTGTATGGATCTTTCTCCTCCTTCTAAGATAGGAAGAGATGGCTGAAATAACTCTTTCATAGAGTCTTTTTGCTACCCCAACTCCACATAGCTCATGCATTCTTGGAAATGCTGATATAGTTCTTCCTTCAAGCCTTCCCAATCAAAGCTCCTCATGATGATGTTGTAGATCCACATGGAATACATATGGCTGAAACAGAACTCTTTGTAGGCTCTTTGTAGTATCTTCTTCTTGAGCTTAGAAGCTGTAGACAAAAATACCCTACCAGGATGATAGATTACTCCTTCTTGGACTAAGTAGCCCTCTTCATGCAACCATTCATCAAGTATCATACTGGTGTGAAGATCTTTGGAATAATCCACTAACAGTTGGGATTTCCAATACAGATCTACACTGCTCAACAATGACAGCGCTAATGATGCATCAATAGAAATGCCTGTGATGTTTCTGACCGTCTCCTTGACATCTCCTATGCCAAAGGTGTGCGTTGGAAGGCTGTCCCTTCCATTCTTCTTCTCCTTGGAATTCCCCATGCCAGAGGTATATGATGGAAGGTTGGTATTCCTTCCTTGCTGCCCTCTTTGCTCATGCACATGCTCAAATGAAGATGGAGGTTCTTGGAAGTTAGTCTCCGATGGGAGGTTATTATCTATCCAAAAACCCCTTGGTCTTGCCAAAGTATGCATGTGTGGCCACCATATTCTGACATGTATGGAAGATATATCTCCAAGTGAGACTATCTTCTGAGTTTTCATAATCAAGGATCTCCCTCTTTGCCCCATGATGGTGTTATCTTCCAATCTTGCAGCCTCTATTCTTAGCGTAGTATGGGATGAGAGAGTGGACAATGGTGATGGTGGGGAAATATTTCCCTCCTCCTTGAGCTCCTTCAACACTCTCAGCACTGTATTGTAGTATTCTAATGATCCCTTCATGAATGGAGCATCAAGATGTGAGACATATTGCACCAAATATGAATCAGGTAGTCTCCCAGGTGGTTTACCACAAGATAATGATGTCTCATGGTTCATCCTGACATGCCAATCATATGGGATCATCATAACCCTACTTCCACTGCGCAATTCCATCTCTATTTTTTGTGTGGAAGCTCCACGGTAATATGGTATCACTCTTAAGGATGCAAGAGTGCTTCTAACTAGAGCATTGGTTCCATTCTTCCTTCTATGCCAAAGTGGGTCATTCTTTGCTATCTCAAAACTGTGACCCCTCCTTTGTTCTGTATCATTGTCTAACATCTTAGACACATGCTTCTCATGTTCTCCATATGTAAGATTCCTTGGAAATTCTTGCAAATATTCAAGAGCTCATCTAGTGGAAGCAATAGCTTCATCTCCATCTCCCAACAAAAATGGATCTCCTCCTACTGTCACAACTTTGGAGGATCTTTTCTACTCTTTCTTTCCCTTCTCCTTATCATTGGAGAGTGCATCATCATTCAGAGACCCTTTTCTTTGATCTCCCATTGAAGAAGGAACTCTCATGTCTTCTCCTTGAGAAAAGAGTTCTTGCTGAAGTGGGGTTTTTACTTTTGGAAAAACATGCAACAGATCTTCAACCCTTTCAACAATGTTTAGAAGTGGAGTTGGCCTTATGGATTCTTGCAACTCATGTAAAGATTCAAATTTCTTGGGCTTGATTTTCTCCCTCAGGGAAGTTTTAGAATATTTCAAATCAAATCTTTTCACTAATATCCTAGTGAGCTTTGCATAAGAAGAGATATTTACATTTTTCAAGGAAGAAGACTCAAATAGCCACTAGGCATAAGCCTTACCTTGAAGATGCAGTGCTGCTACTCTCATGGCTTCTTCTTCCGAAACTTGGTGTAGCTGGAAATATGTGTTAAGCTTTCTTACCCAAGACTAGGCTGAGCTCTCAAGTGATCCATCAAAAGTAGGTAGAGAGAATCTACCCAAAGTGTGTTGCATGCACCCTCTTCTTCTACTATAGCTGCAGGATCTCCTTTCTTCTTTAAGTTAATAGAACTCTGAGAAACTGAGATGCTCTTTGAATCTCTTTAACTGAGATTCATATTCTTGGAGATACTCACCAAGAATTTCCTCCTTTGGTGCTCCTCCTTTTCCTTTTTCCTTTGACAAGAAAGTAGGCATGTTACAGCGTTGTAGATCAGGTTGTGTGGATGAATGCTTACACACATAGTAAGAAGTATCAAGGCTTTCTTGATGTGAAAGTATTATTGAGGGATTTACAAGTATTTCCATCCTCATTCCTCGAATTTCTACTTTCATCTCATGCATAGTTTGCGAAAGAGTGCTAGAAAAATCTTCTCTTTTTAACCTTCCGGATAAAGGGGTTTCACCCTTGTATTCTTTGTCTTCTATGTAATCACATTTCTTCTGTCTTCTTCTTCGATATCTCTCCTCTCTATCAGCAAGAGGCTTATCTTCTTCTTAAGTCATATTTTCTTTGGCTCTTCAAGAAGTCACAGGCTGTTCCAAGATAGTTGCTATGATACCACTATAATATCCCTAAATTGGGACTATTAGCAAGGCATGCCTGAAAAACACATTTTTTAGGAATGTATGCTATAGGATTGAAAACCAACCCTTGGATCCCTTAGATCTGACAATATAAGATCTAAATCCAAGAGAAGATTAGAAACAAATCTCTCTAGGTGAGGTAAACAGACCTCCCACACCTAGTATGGCTTAAATACACCCTAGAATGGGCCTGAAATAATGTGCAAACAATACTGTAGTAAGAATAATGAAGTTTAACTAAAAAATAGTAGGAGACCAATATAGGAACTCAAGAATTACATGTACATCAGTAAATCAGATTTACAATATGGCCCATACAATGTACAAGAGGAAAATAGAAGACTTTGATGAAGAAACCCTAAAAAATGAGGTGCTGCAGTAATATATTGAGACTGCAAGGCTTGAAAACATTATTTTTAAGAGCTGTAGCATCTATACATTACACTTCAGATCTAGAATAGATATGTGTACAAAATATTAGATCTATATCATATCTGTACACTAGATGAGCTCCTCTACAAATTCCCCTTGGGGTTTTGAGCAAAGCATGAAATACAAAGAGTAGATCTGAGATCTAAAGTTGCAGATTTGTAGTAATATTTAGAATTTCTGAAGTAAATACAATAGGAAGCAGATTAGATTAGAACATGACATAGATTAGATTTCTAATCCATGGATCACCACAGTGAAGGGCAGAACCGCAACACTAGAGATCTCTCCTCCAAAAGTATGCCAAAACTCCCTGCAACTGTGTACTTACAAATAACAAAGTTATGGAAGGAAAAATGCGTTGTAGGCTCTAGTATTGGTTTTGCCTGATGCCAAGTTCTAAAAATGCATCTCCAAAGTTCTAATACTCTCTTGCTAATGAGATAAAAGACTTTCCCACTGAAAATATGCACTAGATTGGCCTAGATATGAGCAGATCTAGCCTCCACTTGTTGCAGCTTACAAGGACAACAAAACCCTCAACAAGATCTGCATTGTAGTTGGAAGATGTAGCTTGGCCAAATTCCTCATAGTGGACAAGATCAACAAGACTCCTCCAAGTGCTACTCAATGGAAGAGGTGGGATTCTTGATTAGGAACACCCAGTGCTAAACATCACTATTCTCAGCTAAACAACAAGAGAATGATATATATATATAAACAGACAATATACTTAGAAATATCATACCATGAACAACCTTTTCTTGATGTCCTCCTCTTCCTTTTATAAGATAGATATCTTGCCAAACCCTAAACCATCTCAATGATTTAGCTCCATTCACATGTGTAGCCTCCAACTAAAACAACGATGTGCATCTAGGAGGTTCATTGCATCTAGACAACGCTGTTGATTTGGTCCTGGTTGAATTGGTCAATTGATCCAGCCTCTTTCACACCTAAGTGTGCTTATGTAAATAGCCTAGATTTAGCTTTCTTCACATGTGGCATTGATTTATTTTGTTGTTTAGGAGTTTTATTGATCCTCCTTTACAATTTTTATTCATGAAACAGGAAACAAAACAAAATTGAATATTCCCATTATCTTAGGACTAATTGGGAACATTACACGGTGAATGAGCAAGGGTTGATGTGGCGATCAAATGATTCTTTTACCCTTTTCTTGTGGGCCTCGTTGTGTTGCAGCGACTGTCATTGCCTTTCGTCAACGAGATTAATGGTGGAATGTAAATTCAGGATCTTGCGGAAATCAATGAAAAAGTGCAAGGAACCCTGAATTTTTACGATAGGAATAAGGTGGGAATCCTAGGACGTGGGAGCGGCTCCAATCCTATTTCCGATATACAATGATACAAATCTTATGTGGTGTATCATGTCATTGGAATTTGGTGGGGGAAGAATCTCCGTAATGGGGGTTTGCATGAATGCAAGGTTGGGTCCCCTGTTAGCATGGTCAATTTCCTGTTGGTGGAAGTTGTGCCTAATGCAGAGGTCCCTGAATGTTTCCATTAATGGGCATGCCTCTAGTTCATGGTTATCGCCAGTGTAGATGGTGCATGGTACCACTATGCCAATTGAGTAAATTGTGTGGGAATCAACACTACTCTTCATCCCAAATGTGGACGCTTGGAAAGGATATTTTGTAGAAGATGAGGTTTTCTGCTTCCATTTCCGTTTTGTTGGCTTGTGTTGGAAATATTGGGAGGGGGGGGCGAATCAATATTTCTTTCAATTAGTATTAATATTAATCTTTTAGAGCATTATTTAATATTCAATTATTATCAGTGTTTGTACAATGATAGCAGTAAACAAAAAGAACAGAACCGCACACATTTTTTAAGGTGGAAACCCTCTCCGGGATAAAAACCACGTGAATGCTTTTCTATTAATTCTTTAATATTCAACTCCAATTGAAAATAAAGCTCAAAATTCCTAGAATATAGAAAATAATTATTCTCCAGCTCCCACAGGTGGACCTCACATTGGGAACTACCACACCTGACCTGCAGCCTTAATGGCTCAACCTAATCCCTTGTAATATCCCAAAATAGAAAAAATCTACAACAATAAGAATATCTTAAGATATTCTTAAGTTGGAGCTTTAGCAAACCAAGCACATAGTGGTGTAGATCAGCTCATAAGATGTAAAGGAACATCTAACTATCAAATGAATGATCAGAAACAAGAATATGGCCTATACACTCCTTACAAAGTGGGGAAATGCAGCAATATAGGGAATAAAACAGTTCTCTTCAGAAAATAATGCTATATATGTGAGGAATGGGACTTGGATCTATTAGAATATACCATATGCAACTCACATCCAGAATTTGAGAAGAAACAAATCCCTCTAGCCAACATAAACAGATCTCCCAAAGCCAATATGACTCAAATAAGCCCAAACCCCATAGCTTAACTCATGCAGAAAGGAATGAAACATGTACAGTGTTATTTTATTAAGGTTTTATGTAGAAAATAATGATAAATAATAGATTTGGAGTCTACAAGCATCCAATGGCTGAGAAAATGGAGATTCCTTCCTCTTTATACACAATAAGAATAACCCGGGAAGGGTTTCAAGAAAGTACAATGTATAAAAGAGCATATCCGCAGATCTAGATCTGGAAAACACAATTATACTGCAACTCTATATAAATATAGATGAAATATAAAAATAATAGAAGAAGAATGCTCTACAAGACTTCTGGGAGAAGGGTTGGCCCTTCCTCCAAGAAACTAGTTCACAAACAAGGGCTTAACTCCTACTATTGCAACACTGGGAAAAATAATGTAGTTTCTGCAAATAACTACATAGTAGATGATGTAGAAGGATTTTGGCCACATGCTAAGATGTAAAATATGCTCAGAAACCTCATGTACAGATCTTGCAAATAAAGGGGAGCTCCCTCCTCTGAAAGATAAGCTCAGAAGTTGGTGTTGCGAGTCTTCCACTGCAACACCCTGCAACACAACGTTCCCTACTATAGGAATAACACTATAGTTGAAGGAGGTTGCTTGGCCTCAAGCCTGGATGTGGAAAAATGAAGAACAAGGCTCCTCCAAGAGATCACTCAATGAAGGATAAGGAATCCCTAAGCAGGAACGCCTTGTGCTAAACAACACTGCATAATCAACTCAATAGCTGAAGAATGCTCAACAGTCTAAGAAAACCAAAATTAATAATCCATAAGCTAACCTCAAATTTCTGCTATATTCCTCCTTATAAGGTTTGTGAGCCTCCTCACCTTGGGTCCCACCCATTAGGGTTTCCAACACCACATGATCACTTTCCCTCCAAAACTGCGTTGTAGCTCCATCAAGGCTACTCCTCCATACCACGTTGTTGACTTAGTTAACTTGACTGAATCAACATGATTCTCTTCCTGTTCATACATATAAAGTGCAAAATCCAGCCACTAGGATGTCCCATTTTCATACCAAAAGGGATTTTATGCTAGTACAAGATAAGTATGGGTCTCTTTACCCCATTTATTTACCTAGTAAGTGCAAGAATCAAAATTTAATATTCCTATTAGCTGCATGCCAATTTTAGGAATATTACAGTTCTCCCCTCCCAAATGTTACTTATCCTCAAGCAACCACATGGATAGAATTGGAAAGTCTCCTTCCCTCTTCCTGTAGCATCCTCATATGATGAGCTCTCCCAAAGAATAAGATGCTGTCTCAACAGTGAAACTCCATAGTGCCTCTCCCAACCATACAAGTTAACATTTGGTATACATCCCAAATGGCTATCATCATGCAAAATTAAAATACTCAAGGAGACAACTATGTGCTGTCTAGAGGTCCTCTCAAGGTATGGAGTTTGAAATACATGGGAAACTTTCATTCCCAAGTGAAACCTCCACCCCCAAGCTATCATCCATATAAAATGAGTCACCTTCCAACATGGCAACTCATGAAAAATCCCCTCCACCTTTGGATCAAGAAGTGTAGTTGGGTTGAATAGATGAACATGATAGGAAATAGGGCCTATCCCACACTATCCACCTCTCCACTTATGATAAGTGTAGAGGGCATGCTGATCTTGGGCTACAACATGGTTGCCCTCAAGTGGCAAGAAGAAGATTGAATCTCCAAGGATCCTCTCTCCAATGTCATGAGCCATGCTAACCCAAACCATTCCATACAATATGAATGGCACATCATCACCATATGGCATCCAAATCAGAAAAATGCTGAAGGTTGTGTGCAAGTTTGGATGGTACAAATGGTTCCCCAAGTGGATACTGCACAATCTCCCCAACTATTGTTTGAGAATATCATGTGGCAAGTGGTTCTTCAATAGTTATAAGTTGTGCATGTTTTCTCCTCCACCATGGGGTAGTAAGCAGCAATGGATATCAGCTATACATAATCAAAACAACAATACACTTGCCCAAAATCATGTACAGATGGGCTACTATCATTATAAAGATTGGCCCTAAAGTGACCGTGAGACCCAAAAATACTCTTTCTCTCTTGTGGAGCAATGCACTGTTCATATATGGTGAGAAGATACAAATACTCAATGGAGTAATCAACAATTACAGAAATGCATTTATTACCATACATAGTGAGTAGGCTGAAAATGAGGCCCATGAATGAGTCCTCCCATGAGAACCTCCTCATAAAAATATGCAAAAAGAAGGGATACATACTCTTCTTGGAACACTCCATCAATAAGAACATACTCCCAAGTGACAACGTTGTAGGCCTTAGTGATAAGGCTTTTTCCACTCCATGACTCCTCCCTTTGACATTCCATATGCCAAAGCCATCCACTATCATGCTGCTAGGGGAGAGGATCTTCTTCCTATATGGAATCCTCTCATGATCCTCCAATGCTGAAGGATAGCCTCCTTGCACCTTGAATGTGCCTTCCTTCTCTCTGGAAATATCATGATAAGTATGCGAAAAATTATGCCCATACTCTCCTAAGTGCAACCACAACAACAAGAACTTTTTCTTCTCCCTCATCTCTCCCTCATACAAGCCATAGAGTAATATCATGATGGTTGTCTTGTATGATGCCCCATACAAACAAGTTTTATGCTATTCTATCATATGGGTGCCATGCCATGCATCCATCCACCACATATCTCCTGACAAAGGTTATGACCCAAAATGGCCAAACTCTCTCAAGAGTAGCCAGGCAGCTTTGCTTCTTGCTGCCCCGTGTCATAGATTTGCAAGTGGCTCACCAACCTCTTGATCTCCATCCACTCCCATTCATCCAAATGTGGATGTCTCCATTCATTATTTCCCTTGGTATCTTCCCAATGAAGACTAACAATCTCCCAAAGCAGATCTTTCTCCTTACACCTCATGGGAAGTTGAGATGTAACTCCTTGGAGCTCTTCTAGAGAAGACCTCTCATCAATGATCCTCTTGAATCCAAAAGGATCCAAGTGTGCTGAGGGAAAAACACCCTCAAAAAGTCACACAACACTCATTATGCCTTCCAAAATATTACATCCTAACCCCTCATGCTGCATGCAACTCAATAAGGGTGCAATGGAATGAATGCTTATCCCTCCTTTGTTTAAACCAAGGTTACACAGTGCAGTGCAAGCTTGTTGCTCCACCTCAGCAATGTGTTTTGATCCTTGACCATGTGAGGAAAAATTTCCAAGGTTTCCCATAAGATTTTCTGAAATGATAGGAAATGGAAATACATTCATACCTTGGTAAGTCTTGGGAACATATTTTATGGCTGCAAGAGTTTCTCTCTTCAATGTGTTGGCTAATCCAACTGCTGATATGGATGGTTGCCCCCTCATGAATGTGACAACGCTGGTAAAAGACTCCTCAAGTGGGGATGATGTCTCCTTCTTCTTTGATCTCTCACTGTCAAATCTTATGATCACCCTTTGAGTGAAATCTGAAAAAGTAGATACTCTTGCATGACTCACATGGCTGAACCACCAAGAGCTTGCCTTAACCTCCAAGTGCAGCGCTGAGATCTCCACAACCTCTTTTTCCACTACTAGATGTAGTAGGTAAAATGCTTCTAACTTCATCACCCAAACTCCTACTATACATATGGGTGATCCATCGAAAGTGTACAATAGAAACCTATTTCCCTTCACCATCCTATTGTTGCATGGCCTCCTTTCTTCTTTCAGTTGGATAAACTGAGGAAGATCTAGAGTCTCTTTGAAAGCTCTAGGTTGGCACTTGTACTCTGCCAAATATCCACTCAGGATCTCATGTTCTAAGTGGTCTTATTGCTCTTCACTCCCTCTATGAGAATAGGAAGTGCATGGGTCTTCTTCTTTCTCTTGAAACCTTTTAGAGGTCTCACTTGCAACTTTCACCTTCTTGAAACCCTCTTGGAGTTTTATTGCATCTTTCTTTTTTCATCTGTTTAACCTCCTTAGAGAGGCTCTTCTTAGATCTGAAAATTGATGAGAGTAATCTCATCCTCTCCATCATTCTGATCTCCTCTTGTTCTTATCTTCTGTATTGGATCTGAAATCCACAGGCTGAGCCAAGATGGTAGCTTCGATACCACTGCAATATCCCAAAATAGGGAAAATCTACAACAATAAGAATATCTTAAGATATTCTTAAGTTGGAGCTTCAAAAAACCAAGAATATAGTGGTGTATATCAGCTCATAAGGTGTAAAGGAACATATAACTATCAAATGAATGATCAACAGCAAGAATATGGCCTATACACTCCTTCCAAAGTGGGGAAATGCAACAATATATGGCATAAAACATCTGTCTTCAGAAAATAATGCTATATATGTGAGGAATGGGACTTGGATCCATTATAATATACCATATGAAACTCACATCCATAATTTGAGCAGAAACAAATCCCTCTAGCCAACATAAACAGATCTCCCAAAGCCAATATGACTCAAATAAGCACAAACCCCATACCTTAACTCATGCAGAAAGGACTGAAGCATGTACATCATTATTTTATTAAGGTTTTATGCAAAAATTAATGAGAAATAATAGATCTGGAGTCTACAAGCATCCAATGACTGAGAAAATGGAGATTCCTTCCTCTTTAGACACAGTAAGAATAACCCAGAAAGGGTTCAAGAAAGTGCAATGTATAAAAGATTAGATCCGCAGATCTAGATTTGGAAAACACAGTTAGACTAAAAATTTGTATAAATATAGCTGAAACATACAAAGAATAGAATAAGAATGCTCTAAAAGCCTTCTGAGAGAAGGGTTGGCCCTTCCTCCAAGAAACTAGCTCACAAACAAGGGATTAACCCCTGCTACTACAACACTGGGAAAAATAACACAGTTTCTGCAAATAAATATGCAGTAGATGATGTAGAAAGCTTTGGTCACATGCCAAGATGTAAAATATGCTCAGAAACCTCTTGTAAATATCTTGAAAAGAAAGGGGAGCTCCCTCCTCTGAAAAATAAGCTCAAAAGTTGGTGTTGTGAGTCTTCCACTGCAACACCCTGCATCACAATGTTCCCTGCTACAGGAATAATGCTGTAGTTGAAGGCGGATGCTTGGCCTCAAGCCTGGATGTGGAAAAGTGAAGAAAAATGGTCCTCCAAGAGATCACTCAATGAAGGAGAAGGAATCCATAAGCAGGAATGCCGTGTGCTAAACAACACTGCATACTCAACTCAACAGCTGAAGAATGCTCAACAGTCTAAGCAGACCAAAATCAATAATCCATAAGCTAACCTCAAATGTCTGCTAGATCTTCCTCCTTGTAAGGTTTGTGGGCCTCCTCACCTTGGGTCCCACCCATTAGGGTTTCCAACACCACATGATCACTTTCCCTCCAAAACTGCGTTGTAGCTCCATCAAGGCTACTCCTCCATACTGCGTTGTTGACTTAGTCAGCTTGACTGGATCAACATGATTCTTTTCTTGTTCATAGATAGAAAGTGAAAAATCCAGCCACTAGGATGTCCCCTTTTCATACCAAGAGGGCTTTTATGCTAGTACAAGATAAGTATGGGTCTCTTTCCCTCATTTATTCACCTACTAAGTGCAAGAATCAAAATTTAATATTCCTATTAGCTGCATGCCAATTTTAGGAATATTGCGTCCCCTCTCCCTAAGGTTTAGTTCTAATATTTTAGTAAACAGATCGTTATCTACTGTCTGTTGCATATGATTATTAAGAACACTCAAATGCATGGAAATTTCCTTTCGGGGACTTCTAACTAGTCTGAATGTGTGGCCATCAGCCAATAGAGAGAGTGGGAGGGTTGGGATTGGTATGTTCTTTCGTTATCAGCCTATGTGGATGGATGCTCCAATGCCCAATATTCTTCAATAGTCAGCTAAACAAATGCCCCAACACCCAATGAGCTACAACTCACCCTAGCACCACCCTACCACCTTGAAGGCTTCACAAGCTTGAACTTGTTGGTGACTTCATGAACCAACCTAGCACCACCCTACCACCCTATAGAAGAATAAAAGAAGAATGGACTCTCGTACCAGGGAAAATGGTCCACCTTACAATGATATAGAATGATGTAGAAGAATAATATACACTATACCATAACCAAAACTATGACACAACCACCTAATGATGATCCTAGACCTCCCGACACCACCTCTTCAACTCTTGGCAGACAGACACTTGTACAATTTTTACAATGATACATTTAGAATGACTTAGTACAATGAAACCTTTATAATGACTGTATGAAGTGCTGCCCACTTGAAGAATTCATGTGGTGAACTTATTATTGCTGTTTTGCACCTTGATTTCTACTCTTGTCATGCTACCCTCTGCTGCACCATGCTTTGCTTCACTTCCCTAGAAATTCTGGTCCTTTTAAGCCCTTGACAGCACATGATCTAGCTTTTCCTTGCCTTCTAGGATCTCGATATTGAATCTAGTGTATCCCTGTTATTTCAGATCCCTAATATGTGATTTTATGGTTTTGTAGTAGAGTCGTATTCCTCTAAGCATTCTTTGCAATGCCACAGGTCTGACCCAATTTGGATTTTTGAAGGGAGAGTTATGCCCAATCTCTCACAATGACCTAATTATGGACTAGTTCAGTATAATGAACTTGTACGGCGTGCCATGTGTCACTGCTTCTTCATTCAACTTTGAAATTGATACATCGAAAACTAAAGTACATGCACTATCTGCAAATTTTTACATAATTCCAATCTGATACTCAAAGAGAGAGTTATGACGATTTTCCCAAGGTCACTTCTTTGAGATGAAGTTAAGGAGCCTGCAAAAGCATTGAATTCCACAAGTCATATCTCTGAAAATGTTGTGCACCCAGATTCGAAATGTTTACAGGAGATTCCTTAGGATTTTGGCTTCGTCTCATAAACATTTCAGCTTATGAACCTTTATAGAAAAAAATTTAGAACACAAATTCCGCGATGACCCTTTTTCAGGTAGAAAAATCCGCTGCATGAGGAAGATATGAGGATCACAATTTATATAAATGCTTAGATTAAGAGGGTTTTAATGCAAGTAAATCCTCTCTGCGGACAGAGACGATCCCTCTAGCCCTAGGGTGGGTCTAGTAACAAAAGGACATGCTAAAGTGTTGCTTCCTAGTTAATGAATGAACAAAAGACATGGTAGATTGACCTACCTTGAATCCAACGCTGTTGATGTTGCAGAAAGAGTAGTGGCCTCTTGCTCATGCCTTAGAAAATCACGATCTGTTCGCTGTCATGCTTAGATACCTGAACATAGGGCAAAGAACAAGAAAAAAATATGACATAATAGTTTCACTCACAAATATTAGCCTTTCAAAGAGGGCTAAACATATTGCATCAAATAAACATCATAAAACAATAGTGGAACCAAACAATAGTCATGTATATTAATGAGTAGAAGGAAGAGTACAATCGATGCTTTGACATCGCAGTCTCCTCCAGTAGGGTTCAGTCAAAGCGCATCTCAAATGTTGGTCATGGAATTTGGACTTAAGCTCTCTTAGAAGTCATCGACTCAAGCTCTCTCAATACAATATTTATTACTCTATCTTCTCTAGCAGCTTAGCTATATTATAATTATCCTAGTTCAACTATTCAGCTATTCAGCTAGCTTCTACTAAAAGAGATAGTTTCTTATATAGAGGAAAGGGAGGAGGTTAGGATCCATACAAAGGTGGGAGGGATTCCTATCCTTTAGGAGAGTTCCAAGGGAGGTGGAAACTAATAACTAAAGGAAGGAGTCCGTGGTTGTTTCAGTTCAACCACTCCCAATGACTCATCCCCGAGGTGGTTGGAATGGAACCTACGCCTTTATTTATTTTTTAAATTCAATAAACAGCTTGTCATGGGTGTCTAACTGGCACAGAGTGCTAGGTGGCGTGGGCTCAGCGTTAAATTTCCTAGTCGGCACGAGGTTGTAATGGGCTACTCACGCCAAGGCAAAAATAGGGATTTTCATAGCTCTGCTTAGAAAAATGTCAACAAGAAGAATGTTGCTTTCATTAAAAGGGATGCAAGGATGGTATTTGCAAAGAATGAAACTGCTTATTGGTCATAGAAATGACCCTCCAATGTGTGAGTTGGGGATTGCAGGGACAGTGACAAAATGCTGTGTAACAGATGCCCCCTAAAGCATGAAGTCCAAGAGAGAGGGAGGGGTGAAATGATTTATGAGAATGCGTTCGAACCAAACACTGTTGTCAGAAGACCTGCAATTATAAATACAACTGATATCTATGATACATGAATCATGTGGCATGGGCGCAACCATCCATAATAGAGTATATGAAAACTGAGATCCGAGGTATGGACACAGCCATCCAACAAAAAGGATCAATAAATAGACTCAGGTATGGTCGCAGCCATCCAATCAATAGAGTCATGCAATAATTCATAATAATCCACAAAAATATGTAGCCTGGGGTTTATTAGACAAAACCTAGGGTCTTGCGCTCCATCTCAACCTAAACAAGTACAATTTCGAGCTTGCAAATATATGAACTGACGTTGAACATGCAGGAAAATCATCTGATTACCATCCAATAATGAAAGTTGTTAACATACATGAGAGAAACCACCAATGATGATGATGGCCCTCAAGGTACAAAAGTTACAATCTACGGAATGTGAAAAATGATCCGACCTTAAACATCCGTAGAACCACTCGATCAAAGGCCAATGATGTGAACCTTGCTTCGAATGCGAAAAACCTGCCATTGAGGCATGCAGGCTCCAAGGTACCAAAAGGGAGTATCTAGATCTAATTCCTGGATAATGAGCTGAAGTCGACAGGAAGTGATCTAGTTGAAGGAGGGCCATAATGTTTCTCACATCATCGACACGAGACAGAGGAACATGATAAAAGTGGATCAGGACCAACAAGAGATCAAAGGAAGGTTGAAAACTGCAGAGGCAAACTTCTCTTGAACATATTAAAAACACGACACTGAATTTGGCAGTATTTGACATCAAAGGATCTGAGGTCATGATGACGTAGCAAAGAGCAGATGAGAGGTCAAAAGAGATTACCCAAACCCATGAAGGCAAAAATGACGAAATAAGATGTCCCCAACCCGACAAAAATGTAGACAAGTGCCATGTTCAAGAGCCACATACTGCCAACATAACTAAAACTTGGTTCCATTTCCCCCCACCATTTCTAGCGAGTACCCCAGTTATTTTTAAAACAAGCTTGAAGGGGATATCATATGCTTGCACTGTAAGTTCGTCCTTCGGAAAAATCCAACCTAGTACATTTTATGAGCCCTAGGAAGGAGGAACTTGAATAATGTCATGGTGATGAAGTCCGATGTCATCAGGGTTTAACGAGTTTGACAAAGGAAGAACTTGACATATTTTCATGATTTAGAGATTTTGAAAAGAAGGCAGAAAAGAAAACTCCAATAGTCCCTTTTCGTAGGTAGTCTCACAGATTCGAAAAGGTAGAAAACTGTGTCTGAGAGAACCTCTTAGTCTTGATAGGCTAAGGTATTCCTTTTTCATAAATAATCCATTCCAACTTGAAAAAGGGTTAAACGTATACTGGGTAGATACCGTTTCACAGCCATTTATTGAGTTCAAAATGACAATAATCTCAGAAATATTTTCAATTTTAGAGAGTCAGAAAAGAGCTTGAAGATGACTCCAGTAGTGACCTTTTTGTGTTTTTACCAAGTCCGAAAAAGTATAAAATATAACTTGTTACTTCATCATTGTCGCATGAAAAACTTGTTGCTGCACAAGAGACATGTGTAAAACCAATTTTTCAAAAATAATATAATAAAATAATTGAAAAACATGCCTTAAAACCTAATTAGGGTTGTGAAAAAGTTATAAAATGCCAAAAATGGTAAAAATAATTACTTTTCACTTTTTACCTCTTGTGGAGCAATAGTTACCCATTTCACTGTGCGATCTTGTAGCGACGATAACAACCAATCCAGTAGACCAATCGCAAATCCGTTGACTCCAGGTAAGAGCTGAGATCCATCTTGTCATTTTAAGTCATTTCTTTCTTCCTGCAATTTTCAATTTTGAATTTTGGGTGAGAAAATGTAAAAATTAGGGCTTTGCAGTTGGCGCGGGTTTCGAGCATGGAGTTGTGCCAACCGCCTGATTTTTTACACTAGGGCATGCCCATTGGCACGACTGTTTGGGAAACAGTCATGCCAATGGTGCAAACCATTTCTAGGTAGAATGCAGATCAAATACCCCAATTTTTTACAAATTTAAGGTTCAAAATTGACTAATACCACTCATATGAATGTGTGTGCAGGTAGAAAGAGGCAAAATGGTCATTGAATGGAAAGAATGGGAACATAGCGAAGAAGATGCTCTAGCCATGGAAAATGAGAGAGTCGTGGAAGCTCTCAGAAACTATGGTCTGAAACAATTCTTCCTAAGGCCATGTCTCCAAGCCCAAACAAAGTTATTGTAGTATCTGGTCAGCATATGGGATGAAAATCAAGAGAATTTCATCCTTCGGGATCAAGAACTTGAGATTGATTTCTCTGACATGTATTTAATCACAGGATTATCACGGAAGGGAGCAGCACCAATCCTAACAGGCATCCAACCCTGCATGGAAAACATGACCATGGTGATAGACAGGGTATGTCCAAGAGCACGGAAGGGATCAGGTAGTGGGAAAGTTGATATACAAACTATCCCAGATTTGACACTACGTGTGGTGCTGCATACCATCACATGGGCTACGGGATCACAAGCATCACATGAAGCAAAAAAGGCATAGTTGCTTCTTGCTATGGACTGCATGGCACTGACCATCTACAACTAGGCAGAGGTTATGACCATAAACATGAAGCGCCAACTAACAAAATGCAAGAAGACCAAACTTTAATATTCCAGAATTTTCCTACAACAAATTGGAAATTAAATTTTGCTAATTTCACTTAGGAGTTGAATAATTGGGTGAGGAGGCCCATACATAATAAAAACAAGGATAAATCCATCTCAGTATGAAAGGGGATCATCAGTGGAGTTGGATTTCACACCCCCATGTGTGAAAGAGGACATTTGCAAGAAGACAAGGTGAAGTTTGACCAAGTCAAACAGCGCAGAGGTAGGAGGCGGAGAGCATCTTGTGGGACAGTGTAGTGAAAGAGGAGGGAAGTTTCATTGATGGAGGAAAACCTAAAGAGTGGGACCCATGGAGAGGGAGCTCTCATTTGTTTAAAAGGAGGTCAAGGTAGCCATTGTTACTCATGCATATGATTATAGATTTCTTGTCTGCTTAGACTATTTGCAGTCTCCGACTGTTTAGCTGAGTTGCAGTGATGTTTAGCACAAGGGATTCCTGTTTAGGATTTATTATCCTTCTTGAGAGGCCTATTGATGGATTTCACTTCATTTCTCCACATCTAGGCTCAAGGCCAAAGCCATTCCTTTAGCTACAGCGTTATTTCTGCTCAAGTGTAACGTTGTGTTGCAGGGTGTTGAAGTGGAGGTTCCACAACACCATTCCTTGGCTTGTTTTTCAGAGAAATGGGCCTTATTTCCTTTGGGAGATCAGTAAGGAAGGATTCATAGCTCATTTCAGATCTTGGCACTTGGCCAACACTTTCTATTCCACCTACAACGTAGTTTCCCTCTTAGACTGTGTTATTTTCAGAGTGCACTTGCAGTGAGGGTTTGCAGTGTTGATTGGAGGGTGAGATCTTCAGCGATAGGATCAGACTTTCACTTGGAAGATCCATTGGAGGAGGTCTACTTAATATTTTGTATCATCTTCAGTCATCTCCATCCAGTTCTAGTTTTGAGTTGCAGCTGCTACCCTCCAACTCCGACATTTTTCCCTTTTTGTATATTTCAGCCAATTCTTCTAAGGATTGTTGTATTATTGTTTTCAGGGGTTGAGAGCTTGCTCCCCCTCATTTCTTGAGCCATATATTGTTATATCTCTCTGTTATTATTCATTATGATGTAGTTTCTCTTATAAAGTGCGTCCTCTTAGCCTGCAGAAATTCATGTGTAGTAGTGTTTAGCTATTTTCATGTACATGTCCCTTTGAGGCTGCATTGCTTTGCTTGAGTGACTCTTTCCTAAAGGATTTTTATACCTTTGTTGCTATAATATAAATTTTTTGGCTATTTTATTCTTCATGTGCCTAGGCTTATAAAAATAATGCTGTTGTTCCATCTCTTGTTCAAGAATTGTTTCAGTCCCCTCATCTGGCACTTTTTCAAGACAACTAGGTGTGGGAGACTTGTTTAACCCACCTAGAGTGATTTGTTTTGAGCCTCCTCTTGGATTATGGTCTTAGATACATTGATCTAAGGGATCCAGGTCTTGGTTTCAAATCCTGTAGTAGCCATTCTTGGAAAATGTGTTTTCCGCCATGCCTTGCTAGTAGATCCCATTTTGGGATATTACAGTGGTATCAAAGCATGATCTTTGGCTCAGCCTGCGAGTTTCAGCCATAAGAAGAAGAAGAGATCAAGATGATGAAGAAGATGAGCTTGCTCTCATAATTTTTCAGAAGGGACCTGTCCAAGGAGGTCAAGAAGATGGAAGAAATAGAAAAGGAAGGACCATGCACTTCTTATTATCATCAAGAAGACAATGAGCATGGAAGATACTTGGATCATCTGATTATAAGTGATTACCTTATTGAGTACAAATCTCAACATAGAGCCTTCAAGGAGGCTCTAGCTTTTCCACAATTCATCTAGTTGAAGGAAGAGAAGAGACCCTGCAACAGAAGAGAAATCAAAGGCAATAGATTTTTGTTGTCTACCTTTGATGGGTTATCTACAGCCAGTACTTGGGTGAGGAAGCTGGAAGCATTTTTCCTGCTACATCTTGTAGTGGAGAAAGAGGCTGTTGAGATCTCAGTGCAACAGCTAGAAGGTGAAGCCCACATTTGGTGGTTCATCCATTTGAGCCATGCAAGAGTGTCTACTCTTGCTAAGTTTTCTCAAACGCTGATCAAAGAGTTTGACAAGAGAAGAACAGAAGAGGAGGAGCCCTCACCACCACTTGAGGAGTTTTGTCCTAACGCTGTCACACTCATGGAGGAGCAGCCACATGCATCAACAGTTGGGGCAACCAACACATTGGAGGAAGGAACTCTTGAAGCCCTACAAGATATTCCCAAATCTCATCAAGGTATGAAGGAATTTCCACTATTTATTGTTGCAGCAAATTCTTTTGGTAGTTGTGGAAATTTTCTTTTGCATGACCAAGGGTCAAATCCCATTACTGATCTAGAGCAACATGATTGCACTATGCTGTGCAAATGGTTGAAGGAGGAGATGAACCATCATCCTCATGCACCTTTGTTGAGTTTCACACAATCCTTGAGGTTGGGGTGTGAACTTTTGGGGGATGAAAGAAACCACGACACTCCTATGGAAGACCATGAAACCATCTTTAAGTTGAAGTATGAGACATCCATTACATCCTTGGAGAGATTAACAACCCTTTAAAACAATGGTGGAGAGGATATGTTATCTTCATCATATTTGGATCCTTATGGATTCAACATAGTCATGGGTGAGAGATCTTCTTTGAGAGGTCTCCAAAGAGATGTATTTCAAAATTTCATGAAATGCAAAGAGAGAGATTTGGTTTGGAAGGATGGTAGCCCTCATGAGAGGAGTACCAAGGGGAAGATAAAAAGAAGACATCCACAAGTGATTGAGTGGATGTGGCTAATGAGCAAGGAGCTGGGAGGCTACTTGCAAATATATGACACTGGGCAGCAGGAGGCTTGGCTGCGCTCGCTCCTCTTGGAGGAGTTTGGCCATCACTTGGCATATCCTTTTCCAAGGAGGATGGGGATGGAGAAGAGGTCGTAGGATGCTTGCATCATTGGGCAACATGGAGTATGGATGCATGGTGTTTATGTGACATAAATATCATTTATTATGTCTTCATCACATGGGTTGTATGATGGGAGCATAAGGAGGCAGCAAGCAATTTGGTTGCTTGAATTGTGCTTGAGAGAGAAAGGGAGAAATTGCTCTCACATGTTGTGTGATGTTTCAGGAGTAGAAGAGGGCCCTCGCATGGTGCAAAGGGGCTACTCCTTGGCCTTGAATGATTTGGAAGCACTTCAATCTTGGGAGGTATTCCATATTTGCAGCAGCATTACTAGAGGAGTCTTTGACAAGGAGCATGTCAAAGAACATAGCTTTGTATTGACAGGAGCCTATTTGCATGAGCTCACAGCGCTGTCACTTTGGAGCAGGGAATTATGGATGGGGTGTCCCTAGGATCACTTCACATTGGATGCCCTTGGTGAACAAGGAGGAGGTGAGAATGATAGAGTAGTGGATGGAGACATCTACCACTATGCAATATTCTTCTTGACTTGGATTTCCAAGCATGAGAAGGATGATCTTCTTGTAGCACATGGTTCATTCTTCTTCATAGCATGCCAAAATACTATGGAGGACTCACTCTTGGATCCATGTACCATATTACTTCCGGCATATGGTAAGAAGTTTGTTTTTACATTTATTGAATTGCATTCTCTTACCATTACTATGCAGTGCATTGCTCCACAAGAGGGCAAGATTTTCACATTGCTCCATGATCAAAATTGGGCCAAACTATATGTTGGAGGCAGCCATATTTTATGTGGCCTTGGGAAAATGTTTTCTCATTACATGTATGTTTAATTTTTATATCCAAATATTTTCCATATGATGACATACATGATTAACTATGTAAAAAGAAACATTTTGCCTTGTAATTTACTGAAGCAGAAGTTTGTAAAACTGTGCTGTACATACTTAGGAGACTGTTGGTATCTTCAAGCACCACATGAAGCCGTCAATATTTTATTCATTCTTGTACTAATCATGTAGTCATTTTCTGATATTGTTTCTATTCTTGTTGAGAGCATGATTGGAAGATTGACACATGAGTTGGATGTGTCCTTGAGGGGAGATAATTCCCACATTTTCTGCACTACATGTTCTAATGGGAGCATGGGAGGAGATATGGCCACCACAACCACATATTTTTTCTCTTTTGGGGTGTACCATGAGTTTGATAGCCATCCATTGTATAACCATGGGCAAGTATTTGATCATGTATTGTTGACACATTCAACCATTTACTATTCATTAGTAGATGTGATGATTCTTATATGTTACTTGCCACAATATTTTCTGAAGTTATAGTGGATGAGACTGCACTGTGTCCTTCTGAGACATTATTTGTATCATCTATCATCATGTAAAACCTTCAGAAATCTTCTCATTAGGATTTTCTATGATTATCATATCCTATTCATCATGGATGACATACTTTGGGCCAGCTTGTTCTTTAATGTTGGAGGGGAGATCCTTGGAGGATTGTTCTTCAATTTGCCACTTGAGGGAAATACCATTGCAGCCCAAGATCAACACACACTCTACAATTATCACAAGTGGAGAGGAGGACAACATGGTGTAGGCTATGATGCTTACCATAGTCATATTTTCTGCCCACCTTCATTTCCAGAGCTTGAGGTGGAAGGAGATTTTCAGGAGTTGCCATGTTGGGAGGTGACTTATTTTGTTTGGATGATTTCTTGGAGATGGAGGATACATAATAAAAAAAATGATAAAATCCCTCTTCGAATGAAAGGGGATAATCAGTGGAGTTCGATTTCACAGCCTCATGTGTGAAAGAGGACATTTGTAAGAAGACAAGGTCAATTTTGACCAAGTCAAACAGTGCAGAGGTAGGAGGTGGAGAGCATCTTGTGGGACAGCGCAGTGAAAGAGGAGGGAAGTTTCCTTGATGGAGGAAACCATAAATAGTGGGACCCATGGAGAGGGAGCTCTCATTTTTTTAAAAGGAAGGCAAGGAAGCCATTGTTACTCATGTATATGATTATAGATTTCTTGTCTGCTTAGATTATTTGCAGTCTCCGGCTGTTTAGTTGAGTTGCAGTGCTGTTTAGCACGAGGGATTCCTATTTAGGATTTATTATACTTATTGAGAGGCCTCTTGAGGGATTTCACTTCATTTCTCAACATACAGGCTCAAGGCCAAAGCCATTCCTTCAGCTACAGTGTTATTTCTGCTCAAGTGTAACGTTGTGTTGCAGGGTGTTGCAATGGAGGTTCTACAACACCATTCCTTGTCTTGTTTTTCAAAGGAAGGGGCATTATTTCCTTTGTGAGATAAGTAAGGGAGGATTTAGAGCTAATTTAATATCTTAGCACTTGGCCAACACTTTCTATTCCACCTACAGTGCAGTTTCCCTCTTAGACTGTGTTATTTTCAGAGTGCACTTGCAGTGAGGGTTTGCAGTGTTGATTGGAGAGTGAGATATTCAGTGATAGGATCAGCCTTTCACTTGGAAGATCCATTGGAGGAGGTATAATTTAGATTGTGTATCATCTTCAACCATCTCCATCCAGTTCCAGTTTTGAGTTGCAGCTACTACCCTGCAACTCCGGCATTTTTCCCTTTTTGTATATTTTAGCCAATCCTTCTAAGGATTGTTGTATTATTGTTTCAGGGGTTGAGAGCTTGCTCCCCCTAATTTATTGAGCCATATACTGTTATATCTCTCTATTATGATTCATTATGATGTAGTGTCTCTTATAAACTGCATCCTCTTAGCTTGCATAAATTCATGTGTAGTAGTGTTTAGCTATTTTCATGTACATGTCCCTTTGAGGTTGCATTGCTTTGCTTGAGTGACTCTTTCCTCAAGGATTTGTATACCTTTTCTTCTATAATATATGTTTTTTGGATATCTGCATCTTCATGTGCCCAGGATTATAAAAATAACACTATTTTCCCATCTCTTGTTAAAGAATTGTTGCAGTCCCCTTGTCAGACACTTTTTCAAGACAACTAGGTGTGGGAGACCTGTTTAACCCACATAGAGTGATTTATTTTGAGCCTCCTCTTGGAATCTGGTCTTAGATACATTTATCTAAGGGATACATGTCTTGGTTTCAAATCCTGTAGCTTCCATTCCTGGAAAATGCGTTTTCCAGCCATGCCTTGCTAGCAGATCCCATTTTGGGATATTACACAAACCGAAACAATTTGGTTATGGATATATTCTGGTATCATTATTCTTGGAATGAATACCCATTTTTCAGTGACAGGAGGTTATAGTCTCAACACCACCAGTGAGAGAACCACGGTTGGCTCGATGGACAACTTTGATGCCAAGCATAGGGGGTGGTCAAGATATGTCCTGGAGACCAGAATTCTTCGATTGGCTCCAATGACAATTGATTGTCGTGGAGGATTGTCCCTACTCTGGTACAAATTTCACTGATGATCTGAACCTCCCACTGCAGGAGGGAGAAGATTGGGATGAAGATTTAGGTCAGATTCATTTTTTAATTTTTATGAGTATTATGATGTTTTATTTATTTATGCATGTTCTGACATTAAATCCATGTAATTGCAGATGTTTCCCAGAGAGACCTACCGACATGTCACCGATAGTGAGGAAAATCCCTCACGATTTCGACCCTCAAGGCGAGGGCGGCGAGGAAGATGAATACTGTGCAACCTGGAGGGGATCACATGAGGAGTCCCAGATTATGCATGTTTTGATGATGTTCCTCGCGCCTACCAGAGACATACCGTAGGGGTTCCCAGCTGAATTCACCACTTGCTAAGGTGAATAGTACGGGCCGTGACATGTTATCATAAGCATCGTGTTGATTAGACACCTAGGTTTTATTTTATCTGCAATTTTTGAGAGACATGATGTCTCGGGATGTAACATAAACACACATGTATTTTTTGAAGTTATGATGCACACGGTTGCAAACATGCGATATATATATATATATATATATATATATATATATATATATATATATATATATATATATATATATATATATATATATATATATATATATATATACATCTATTTCCATACATGGAAATTTTACATATGATGATTCTTTTACAAATTATGCAAATGTCTATCTAATACAATTTTAGCCACTGTATCAGTTAATGTGTTCATTCATCCAAGAATACGTTGATAGGTAATAAAATAAAAATGTCTTTCCAACAAATGAATACGTAAATAAAATCTCAGAATGTGCGGATTTCTAATTGAATAATGATTATTGAGTTGCAGAATGACAAGCTGTGAATCTAGATTTACAAGCAATGCGCGTATGCCGAGGTTGATCGCCTCAGTTAATAGCTCAATGATAGCGCTATATTCAGCGACATTGTTTGTAGTTTGTCCTAGAAAAATAACTTGCATATCTATCAACTCACCAGTAGGATCATAAATTACCTAGGCTGCCAAAGACAAATTCCTGGTACTACGAGAAGCACCATTTGTGAAACTAACATAAGGGGTAATAGACATCTGCACAATAAGCAAGACCCAATAAGCAAGAAAATGCTCACAAAGCACACCAAACTAGAAAACATGTACAAAAATGAAAACAACGCCTATGTACACCTATTACGCATGAATGACTCACGCATAATGTTTTTTGTGATACAACCCATTTCTAGGTTGTTCAAGAGGATCACCTCCGTAATCAATTAGCTCATAGGTCCCATTCTATAACACATGTTTAACGATGTATGGTCCATGCCACATAGGTTGAAATTTTCCTGCCCCTAGCTTATCACGTGCTTGGTCATACAGGAGGACGAGATCTCCTTCAATGAAAGAATGAGGGGAAACTGATTGATCAAAATGAGCTTTGACCCGCTTTTTCTATGCTTTAATAACGAGAGCAGCAAAGTAGTGGGTTTCATCCAGCCTTTCTAAATAAAGGAGATGCTCTTCTTCTAGTGAAGTATTCGACAGTAATTCAACAACCAACTTGAGTGAAGGTATTTCACATTCAATGGGAAGAGTAGCTTCTAGGTCATAAACCAAATGGAAAGGAGTGAACCCGGTTGCATTCTTAACTAAGGTTCGGTATACCCAAAGAGCCGAAAATAACATGAGATGCCAATTTGATTTGTGGATCCCAATCGTACGTTGAAGCATCGTGACAAGAACTTTGTTCACATCTTCAACCTGGCCATTGGCTTGAGGGTAGTACGGCGTTGAGCTGTCGTGACGCAGACCCAACTTGGAAGTCAACTACGCCACCATATAATGCCAAAAATGGGAACCATGATCGGTAATGATGGCTTGAGGGACACCAAACCTAGCCATAATGTGATTGAACATGAACAGAGCAGCTGTCTTACCGTCAATGGCAAGTGTAGGCATTGCTTCGGCCCATTTGGTGAAGTAGTCCACGGCTACGATAATATAAGCATGCCCCCTAGCTGAGTGAGGGTTACACGTCAAAAAATCGATGCCCCACTTTGCAAAGGGACCAATGGTAATGACAGGATGAAGAGGAACAGGTGGCGCACACAACTTGTGTTGATAAATTTGGTAATCATGGCATTTATGAATTGCGAAAATACAATCTTTGAAAATGGAAGGCCAAAAATAACCACCACGAAGAATCTTCTGTGTAGTAGCATAACCAGACATGTGACAGCCACAGGCACCACTGTGACAATCATTCAGAGCTTTCTTTGCTTCCTTGAGAGTCAAACATCGCCAGAGTATGGAATCGACTCCAATACGATAGAGAGTATCTCCAACTATAAAATAAGGTTGCGACTGATGGTGGATGCGTCGGCGGGAATCCTTCGTCAACTCAGATATAAAAGATGAAGTTTGGAGATAGATGATGATATCACCGTACCATGGATCGAGGGTGCTAATCAAGAAAATAAAATCATTTGGAATGACGTCCTTAGAACGAGAAGGGGTGGCATCGGAAGGGAGAGAATAAAGTAAATTAGCTAAGATCAATTATTTCTTAGATTTGGCAGCAATAAATTAAAAATAAAACTCTTGGAGGATGACAATCCACTTTGAGTATTTCCCCCCCAGCAATTGTCGAGAAAATATGTAGGTCATGGGGTTGCATTCAGAAATCACCGTCACTGTACGTAAAAGAATATAATGGAGAAAACGTTGAACAGCTTGAACAATGCCAACGCTAACTTCTCGACATGGGCATAATGCATTTCAGGGTCGAGAAGGTTACGAGACAAGTAATAAATAACATGCTCATGACCGTCACCATTGTCTTGTACCAAAACCATGGAAATCATGCTGAAAGCGGCAGCCAAATAAAGGGAAAAATCACGATGATAATCTGGAGGGAGGAGGAGAGGAGCATTGACCAACAATGTTTTCAATGCATCGAAAGATTTCTGAGCGATCTCATCCTAGTAAAAAGGAACGCCCTACTTTAACAATTGTGTGAATCCTTTAGCTACTTCAACATAATTAGGTATAAAACGACGAAGAAAATTAGCTTTCCCTTGTAAACTCTGCAACTGATGCAATGAGGAAGGAGAGAGGAGATTGATAATAGCCTCAACCTTGAGAGGATCCAAGTGAATCTCGTCTTTGGAAATGATAAACCCCAAGAGTCTATCAGAATCGACGCAGAAGACACATTTGTGTGGATTAAGCTAAATGTTATAGTGCCTAAAATGAAGAAAAATCTGACGAAGATGGTCAAGATGATCCCTATGCTTAGATGAATGAGCTGGAAGGTCATCCAGATAAGGTTGAATGATGTGATGAATATCATGAAAGGCATAAGACATCACACACTGAAATATGGCCTCGACATTCTTCAAACCAAAGGGAAGCTTCTTATATGCAAAGGTACCCCAAGGACAGATGAAGGCAGTCTTGTGTTGATCAGTCAGGAGAATATTGATATGATTATAACCTGAAAAACCATCCCTAAAGGAAAATATTTCACTCCCGGCACAGTCGTCCATGATTTGATCAATGAAAGGAGTAGGATAATTATCCTTAGGACAAGCTCAATTGATATCATGATAGTCAACATAGACACGAATAGTGCCCTTTTTCTTGTCTACAGGAACAATATTAGAAACCCATTCTATCAAGGGAATCAGATAAATGAAACCAGCTTTAAGAAGCTTTTCCACTTTGGCCTTAATGGCATCAGCTTTCCTAGGATGCACCGGACGAAGACGCTAATGAGCAGGTTTCAAACCGGGGTAAGTAGGAATCTCATGTACCACGATGCTAGGATCAATGCCAGGCATTTCTTCATAGGACCATGCAAATACATCATGGAATTCATGAAAATGGCTAGTATAAACTTGTACTTCATCTGAGGAACAAGTAACCCCAATATGGATGTTCTCGACAATTCCCGGTTTAATGGAAATGTCGATAGGCATCGTCTGAGTAATGTTACTCAAGTTACCTTCCGAAAAAACTTCATGGAATTGAATAGGTGTTTGAAGTGGAGGAGAAGGAACCTGAGAGGCAAAACGCTCAAGACAGGTAGACATGGCTCCGAGGCTTGGTAGAAATGAGGAACGATGATGACAATCATCCCACAACATATCTTCAAGAGACAGGGTTTCCACGATAGCCTCATTGGAAGGAAACACTTCTTTCAAAGGATCTGGTGAATCAAAATCACCAAGCCAAGGGGATTGAGAATAGATGTCAAGAGTCATGCTCGAAGGAGCGAAATCAAAGGATGGAGTTTCCGATGCAGCAATGAGTTCACAATAATCAATTTCAATCGGACTCAATGGCATCGAATCCCCAAACGAATCGATCTGTTCAGGATAAGGGATAACCTAGGGGTCATCGGTTCAAGAAATCATGTTGACGTGAGTAGTATTTGGTAGTGGAAGAGGGAAAACAACCATGAGGGCAAGATCCTTGAAAAGGCCTGGTCCTACGCTCTCGTAGGGAGTAGGAATCTTGTCCACATATGGAATGTTGTTCTCAGAAGAAGAAGTGAAAAAAGAAAATTGATCAACAGTAATAATATTTCCTTCATGCGGGGACTTCAAAACATGAAAGAGAGTGGAAGGAATGCACAGCATGGTGTGAGTCCAACTGTGACCGAGGAGAAGATTTTAATTGAGTTTTACATCATGTTAGCCACCTATCAATTTTGTTATACCCAATGGTGGCTAATTTTGTTTTTCAAACCTTCAAAGAGATAGTTCCTTTTGAAAAAATTATCATCATTTGAAGGTTTTTATGATGATTATTACTCTTTGAGATAATCTTCACTGCTGTTCCATTATTACTCCTGAAGAACTTGTTGTTTTACCAAGAGAAAACTGCTTAAGAGAGCCCATTTTTCCATCATTTTCACTCATCCTTTTACCCATTTCTCCCTCCTCATAAAAACCCTCAAAAACCCTTCATCTAAACCTCTAAACCATCCCAAATCCCTTTGAACCTCTAAAAAACACCTTTTTAGGTTTAAAAAATCCTTTTCCCCCTTATCAGAACCCTAAAAAATCCTTTAAAAAACCTTAAAAACCTCCATTTTTGCACTAAGGCCTTACGCCCCTTTTGCCTTAGCCCCAGCTCCTTTTTTCCGCAGAAAACCCGAAGCTAACCCCCATCGCGCAATCGCAATCGAGGGTTTCTTATCTCCTTATTTCCATTTACCTTCAAAAAACTCCAACTGCGATTAAGCCTTTTTCTTTTAAACCCAAGATCTTCTCGCCCTCTTCAAAAAACCATAGCCCCGCCAACGGGCGCTAAAAGCACTAAAAAATATTTCCGGAACCTTATTTTCCTTTGTTTTTATAAACCCGACGCTTTTTTTTTAAACAAATCTGAGCCGTCGATTTCTACGGATCAATGGCCATCGGCTAATCGCAATCGCGAGTTCTTCCCATCGCAAATCGCAAGTCCCTTTTTCCTATTCCGATGCGATTCTGCAGTCTGCCCTCAGCCGTCAATCATCCTTCTGATCCGACGGTCAACGCAACATCGCATAGCAACTCTTCCCTTCATTCTTTCCCTTTTCCTATTCTGATGTGATCCCTCTGATTTAATCTCAGCTATCGAATCCACAAGAATCGATGGTTGAGATTCAATCGCGCTCCTCCCTCTTCCTTCCGCTGTTTACTTCCACGATGTAATCCTAATCGTTGATCTCTCAAAAAGATCTAACAGCCAGTGCTTAATCGCATATCGCAAACTCAAAAACCCCGACGCTTTTGCCTCTTTCCTTTTCCCAGATGCGATTTAATCCTGACTGTTCATTCCGCCAGATCTAACAGCCAGCGTTGCATCACATCTCGCCCTTATATCACATAAAGCCTCCATTGTCCCGACCTTCGATTTAGTCTCCACCGTCGATCTGTCTTCAGATTCGACGGCCCACATCGCATCGCTCCATTGCATCGGCAAAACGCAAAGACTTATTCCCTTACCTTGTTTCCTCTAATTGTCAATTCCCAATTCAATCTTAGCCATCGAATCCACAAGAACCGACGGCTGAGATCATATCGCGCTCTGTTCATAATCCCTTCATCATCGATCCATCTTCAAATCTCTGCCATTGATCTATATCATGATCCGACGGCTCTCGTTTAACCCGCCGATCTCCTCCTCCGTACTCCTGGTCCCATCACCAACACCCTCTTTTCCTCTCATTTTCACTATTCTCCTATGTATTTACCCATGCGCAAAGTTTTACATTTTTACATTGAAAACCATATTCCTATGCATATTCAGTTTTAACCTTGGTTTTCATGTAATTACGCCTTTCTCCACCATGGGCCCCACCTACTCTTTACCCCACAGCTTTTCATCCATCGCGCTCTACCCACTCCGTTGAATCTGGATCCTCCAATCCAACATCCCAGAATAAATCTCGCATAAATTTTGAACCCTTCCCACAGTGCGCAAATTTTATGCAATAAAAGTGGTTTTCAAAATCCACGTGTCAAACACTAACTAATATCGCGTTCCAAAAGCTAAAATCGCTTTCCCCCTAGAACCTGCGCGAAAACTATTAATGGTTTTCCACTATACCACTTCCCCCTCTGCAATGTAAATCCATATTTGATCCTAACCATTGATCTCTGAGATAGGACGATCATTTTTAATCTCGCCCCCATTTTTCTACCATAAATCTCTTCTCCCAAGCATTTCACCGAATGATCTAAACCATCGATTTTTCTAATCTAATGGCCCACGTTCTCTGTCATGCCCAAACTCCATTTTTCACCTGGTTAGCTACTTTGCCAGGATTCCCCCCCCCCAGCGCTTGCATTCGCACTTCATTCGCATCACTCTGAAACGCTTCCACCAACCCTCCTAAGCAGTTTAAACCATGAATTCGCAGGATTTAAATAATGTTTGTGTGTTTTTGTGCAGGTTTAATGAAGTTAAAGTTAAAACTTTCCACAAGTGATTACACTGTTATTAGCCAAGGATGACGATCCTTATGGCCTTTTGATACATATTAAAGGGCTTCAAAGGGATAATTAAATGTTTTTAGGGAGCCGATAAGTCATGATTATCGGTTTTCTGAGCAAAAACTCTAGTAAACACTCTGCGCACCCGCAAACAGTGAAACACAGTCAGCATCAATTATGAAAGCGTATCAGTGTCAAAGATGAAGATTATGGCTAATTAAGCCTAAAACACAGATCCTAAGATAAATCACTGTGTTTATGAAACAGAGAATCAGATCCAGAACACCTCAGAGCCACATCAAAGGGGCTAATTGATTCCGCAGCTACCAAATTGACACCTTGCAGTCTCTCTGCCTCAAAGGAATACCTAGATAAAATCTCAGTTTAAGGCCAAAAACAACTGAATAGTTATTACAAACAAAACAAATATCCCAACTGTCAGTAGAAGTTATTATAAAGATAAGAAGAGCCTTAAAGTCAATCTTTTTTACCCATTAAGCCTAAAAAGCAGAGACAGAGTAAATGAAACAAAGTTATAATTCGACGTTTTCCTGCCTTATGCCTTGCATAGTTTTCAAGGCTAGGAGTTACATTTAGTGTAGAATTAATTACACTCCAATCCTAAAAACTCTTCCACCTCCTAATTTCTTTTATAAATACTCCTAAAGAAGATAAGAAGTTGGTTGATTGTTCACTAGTTGTAATACTGAAACTCTCTGAAATAATACATAGTCTGTCTGAAGTTGAGGAAGAAATTGAAGTCTTGGAAGCTTGATGATGTTGAAACATGCTTGTTCTTGAGAAGGCTCTATCATTGGATCCATGAACTTGGCTATTGGTGAAGTATTCTGATATGTTTGATGTTTTCTCCTGTTTTCATTTTGTTCCATAAATGCTTACTACAGTAGGATGAAAATCTTAGGCTAAGAAATGACTACTAGAAGCACCTTAGACCTGTTCATCCTTCACTATTTTATGTTTTCTTCTACTGAGGTATTTTAGAGTCTTTAATCTCTCTCTTTATTCCTCATTCTTGTTTATTTCTCTAATATTTCAAATAGTTGGTTTCAGCATGATTTATGCTTTTCCCTGCTTGTCTGCTGCCATTTGAAAACTGTTTTTGAAGTCTCCCTTTGAAGTAGCATTTTTTATAGTTAGCCAAGGAGGTTTGTTTTGATCATGCTCTTTTTCCTTGCTTGAAAAATTGTTTTAAAGGTCTTTATAGTTGTGATAATAGATGTTTTTAGGTGTTCCCTCTTCTATGACTGCAATTATCAGTGAATATTTTATGTTTTCTAAGTCATTTGAAATAAAATATTCGAGGAAATAGGATGTGCTCCCAAATCTTAGATTTCATTTTAAAAGTTGTTTTGAAGTCATTGTTTGCTTAAAGTGTGGTTTGTAGAATTCATGGTTAGCCCTGTCTATCAAATACCTCTTTATTGTTCAAGTTATGTTTTCAAATCCCTTTGTTGAGAATTCAAACTCTCTTTCCAAATCATTGATGTCCATCTCATTCACAAAACCAAAGGATCTTTTGGCCAAGTTAGATTTTCCCTTTGATATCCCATATCCATTGATAAGTTTGTCATAACGTATTCTTGACTCCATTTCCCAATGAATCAAATACTTCTCCTTTCTACCTATCTTTCCTAGACCTTTCATGTTCTGCTATGTCATTCAACCAAACAAACAAACAAACACTTGCACTTAATAACTAGTCTAAAACCAATACTCAAAGTAAACAAGATAAACCTTTGCAAACAAGTAATTTGAGAGATCCCTCTCTGAGAACAGGAGGAATAGATCCTGGAACTCTAAATATTGGTTCTGATGTTGCCTTGTCTTTTGATTTTCCAATGTATCAAAACACAGGACCCCAACATAATGGCGATCATGGTGGGACACTAAGTAAAATCCTTAAAAAAAAACACTCACTGTCTAATAAAACATAAGTAGCTTTCTTCAAGCACTACTAAGCATAATGGTAATCATGATAGGACTTATTTGAATCAGTGACAAGCTAATTAACCCTTAGGATTCTCATAGAGCCTTATTAAACCTTGAAGAAACCAGCTAGTAAGCCATAAGAGTGAACTTTCTTTGTTTTAAACACCCTAGCTAAGTGTTGAATCAGATTAAGACACTCTCCTAACCCAAAAACTTAGAAAACCCAAAAATATTTCTGATTGGCTTCATAATAAACATGGTGGTGGAACCATCCAATATTTTACCTTCATAAAAGCTAAAAATTTTCCACCTGGCAACTCCACTAGCCCCAGTAGGCCTATTACTCATCTAGGTCTCCATATTTCCTTAGGACTGTGTTAACCAGCCTTGAGGAAGTTTATAAGCCTAGTCCCATACTAGATAAGACATTGTGAGAGGCAACTTTCAAAACAATCCCAAAAAACATCAGCCTTTCTCATTTTTGAAAAGCAGTCTGGCTTCACATAGGATCAACACTAGATCTCATTCAGACCCATCCTCCTACAATAGTTGAAAATCCAGAGAGAATTCTGTGGCAGACTTATAAATCTAGAAAATAAACTACTGATAGGAGCCTCTTAAGAAAAAAATCTGTCCTTGAAAACCTTGTTGTCTTAGAGGATTTACACTTTGACTTACATCACACAAAGAACATCTTTAGAACTAGATCTCAAGGTGATTTAAACCAAACTGATCTTGACATTGCAGATTTTCAACAGAGCTTTAGTAGAGAAGCCTCACCTTCCACTCCTCCTGATTCCCAACTTCTTCACCACTTTAGCCTTTTCCATAACAAATCTGCTCAAAACCAGTTTGCTGGCCCAAGTGTTTCTTCCACTCCAATATATACTACCACTATTCAAAACACTCCATTTTAGCCCACTTTCCCTCTTGTAAATCCACCCCTTGTAAATCCACCTTTCTTTCCAGCCATGGCAGCATGGTATGCCCCATTAGTGTTACCTTAGCCTGTACTTTCCTTACCAAATGATTATCTATAAAAAATTCCTCATTTCACTGCAAAAGAGTCTACAATAGCTCAACATCATGTAGATAGGATGGAAGATGCATTTGATTACATGGAAATAGATGATGAAACCATTAAGATGAGAATATTTGTCCAAATTTTAGGAGGATATGTAAAGAAGTGGTTTAAAAACTTACCTCCAAAAAGCATCAATGATCTCCCTTCTTTGCATCAAACATTCATCAACAAATAGGAAATAAAAAAGAACCCTCTCCAAATACTAGCAAAGTATAGCAACCTTAAGAGAAATCAAGGAGAGAGTGTTCATGACTACTCCAATAGGTTTAACAGTGTTTACAATGCCCTTCCACCTCACATGAGACCTCCCCAAGGCATGGCCATAGTAAAATAACCTGAAGGCTTTGATGCTGAAATGGCCTATCAGCTAAGGGAGAGAGACTACTTAACTCTAGAAGACATGCATAAAGGAGCTGTGAGTGTGAAAGAAAACATAATTGAGAAAAGAAATAGGTTGATATCAGAGAAGAGGGTAACTTATAAAGATGACATTGCTCCCTCAACCTCATCTTCTGACACCAAAATTGACAACCTAGTGAAGGTAATGGAGAAAATGCTTGAAAAGATCAACTTGAATGATAGAGTGCCACCAAGAGAACTTCAAAACAACCAAAATAGAAATATAAATCAGAATTATAGAAGAGAAAACAATCAAGATAGGCAAAAAGAAAATGACCAACAGATTAGACCTCCCTTCCAACAAAACTATGTAGGTCAATATGAGGAAGAGAGGGAGATTGAAAGGTTTGGAGAAGGTCATGTGAACTTGATTGGATCAGACAGTGGGGATGATGTTTTCCTCACTGAAGAAGAACAAGGTTTCTTCTCCTTTGATCAAAATACAGACACCTATGAAGATTCTGATGATTATAGATTGGGGTTTGAAAATGCAATCATGCAGGTGCACAAACAATATGATCTTAGGAGCAAAGGGAGCATAGACAATTCAAAATATAAAAACACTAGCACTGTTGTTAAGAAAAATACAGAAAATCAGACTAAGAAAACAACAGATAAACCCAACATTTTGGCTAAGAAACTAGATTTAAACAAAGAGAAAAGCAGCCAATCCAATGTTGAGCAAAGCATCCCTTGCACTTCAGCTAGTGGTCCTAACAAAACTGTCCTAAATAGCAGTCCAAACAAAGTTCAGCAAATCAAAATTACTGAAAGAAATTCAATTGAAAAAAAAGTTGTAAATATGACCAAATCAATTGTTCCTTTCAGCCTTGAGGGAGAGATTGCAAAGATAAAAATTACCATCCCCCTAGCTGAACTAGTAACCCAAGAAGTGTACAAAAAACAAGTTTTAAAAGATTTGAACTTAGGAAGTGATACTGACACCTTAAACTTGATAGATGACAAGCCCGAGTTGTTGTTTGGTCCATAAGTTGAAGGAAAATACCAAGAAGGGGCTATCCCTCCCTTCTATGTTAGTTTGAATATACATGAGAAAATTTTACACAATGCCATGTTAGACTCTGGAGCTTCACATAATCTTATGCCCGAAGTAGTAATGGAAAGCTTAGGCTTGGAAATTACTAAACCATACAAGGATTTGTATTCCTTTGATTCAAGTAGAGTCAAATGCTTGGGTTTAATCAAAGATTTATGTGTTAACTTATCTCAAATCCTTGCTAAGTGTCTAGTAATGGATATAGTTGTAGCTGACATTCCCCCAAAGTATGGCATGCTTTTGTCAAGATCATGGGGAGCCAAACTTCAGGGGAGCCTTCAAATGTACATGTCTTATGCCACCATCCCTATTTTTAACCAAAACATAAGGTTATACAGGGAATCCCACGTGAAATACATGGTGAGCAACATAGATAAACCAAATAACTCTCCAATCTATTCCATTCAGTCAAGATTAGATTCCTTTATCTTGTACAATGAAGATGAAATCACTCAACAAGAAAAGGAAAACAAAGAGGAAATCAGTTCACCAGAACAATCAAATCTTCCCTGAAATAAAATTCAAAACATTGAAAATCAACAGTAAAAAGAGAATAAAAATGAGGCTGATATACTTTGGACAATAAACTTTGATGGATCTTGTAATAAAACAAGTGCAAGGGTAGGTGTATGGATTCAAAATACAAATCATAGTTTTTCATATAAACTAGATTTTCCATGCACAAACAATATTGCTGAATATGAAGCACTTCTCCTTGGCTTATAATTGGTTAAACAATTAGAAGCCCAAAGGATATCAATCCTAGGAGATTCTGAACTTATCATAAGACAAATCAAAGGAGAATATTTAGCTAGAAACCCAAGACTTAGAGAATATCAAAATGCTACCCTTGATTTATTAAATACCTTTGAAAAATATGAACTCATTTTCATACCAAGAGCACAAAATCATCTAGCAAATGAACTTGCTTTCAATGCTAGCAACTGCCAAATACCTAAAATAAATGAACAACTTAGTGTAAGGGTAAAACACAGGCCTGCAGTGCCTGATAATGAGGATCACTGGCAAGTGTTTGACTCTGACAAACACATAGATGATTTCCTAAAATCAGAAAATTATTTTGACATACCAACATCAGAAACCAGCGATGAAGAAGACTGTTTTGACAATGAAAAAATCCCAGAGATAGAAATGACATATTCTGCTGATATAAATCAATATGAGAATTCTTTTGAAGCAGAATTAATTGACAGCGCAGACCAGAAAGACTTGGAAGTTTTACAATGCAAGAAAGATACAATTCCAAGGGGTCTCACACCTTTAGAACATCTCTTTGATTTAAATGAGGTAGCCAAAGAACCAAGAATGGAGCCTGTGGAAACAGATGTAGAAGAACATAACATAGGTAGCCTAGTAGAATTCAAGATGATTAAGCTGTCCAACACTCTCCCATCTCACATAAAATTGCAATACATAGAGTTGTTCAAAGAATTTAAAGATGTTTTTGCTTGGGGATACAAAGATCTGAAATATTATGATACTAGCATCATTCAGCACAAGATTCCTTTGAAGGAAAATAAAAAACCTTTCAAACAAAAACTAAGGAGGATAAACCCTGTTTTATTACCTTTATTTAAGGCAGAAATTGAAAAGATGCATGATGCTGGGATTATAGTACCAATTAGATATTTAGAGTGGGTATCAAATTTAGTTTCTGTTGGGAAAAAGACAGGGGAAATCAGACTCTGTATTGAATTCAGAAATCTAAATAGAGCCTCCCTAAAAGACAACTACCCCTTGCCCAAGATGGACCATATACTTCAAAAGGTATTTGGGTAAAAAAGAATATCATTGTTGGATGGGTTCTCAGGTTAGAATTAGGTGTTAGTGCTCCTAAGTGATCAACACAAGACCGCTTTTACTACACCTTGGGGCACCTTTATGTATGTAAAAATGCCATTTGGTTTGATGAATGCAGGGGCCACCTTCCAAAGGGCCATGGACATAGCATTCTCTGAAGATATTGGCTATTTTATTATCATTTACCTTGATGACATAGCCGTTTTCTCAAAAACTGACGAAGAATATTTGATTCACTTAAGAAAAGTTTTTGAGAAGTGTAGGAAATTTGGCTTATCTTTGAATCCCAAGAAGACACTCTTTGGTCTCCAAGAAGGTAAACTTCTTGGTCATATAATTTCAGAAGAGGAAAGAAAAGTAGACCCTAAAAGGATAGATGGCATATTTCAAATCAGCCATCCAAGAAGCCTCAAAGAATTACAATCTTTCATTGGGAAGATTATTTTTTTGAGGAGGTTTATCCCCAACCTTGATGAGCTATTAAAGAACATTACAAACATGATTAAGAAAGAGGTAGGTGTGAAATGGAATTTACAAGCTAAAAAATCATTTGAACTGGTTAAACAAGCTCTCACTCAAACGCCAGTCTTGATTAGTCCAGATTTCACCAAAGACTTTTATATCTTTTCTTTTGCATCTGAGCATACAATAGCTGTAGTATTACTTCAAAAGAATGACTTGGGGCAAGAACAACCAATATCCTTCTTTATTAGGGCCTTAAGAGATGCTCCTCTCAAATATAACATCATGGAGAAGCAAGCCTTAGCATTATCGAAAGCATTAAAGGACTTTAGAGTCTACATTTTACACTCTCACATAATTTATTTTGTTCCACATAATGTTGCCAAGGATATTCTAAGTCAAGACCCTGATGGTAAGAGGGGAACAAAAGGGGAAAATAGTTGAACAATTATTACAAGAAAAAAAAAAATCCCAACTGTCAGTAGAAGTTATTATAAAGATAAGAAGAGCCTTAAAGTCAATCTTTTTTACCCATTAAGCCTAAAAAGCAGAGACATAGTAAATGAAGCAAAGTTATAATTTGATGTTTTCTTGCCTTATGCCTTGCATGGTTTTCGAGGCTAGGAGTTACATTTAGTGTAGAATTAATTACACTACAATCCTAAAAGCTCTTCCACCTCCTCATTTCTTCTATAAATACTCCTGAAAAAGATAAGAAGTTGGTTGATTGTTCACTAGTTGTAATACTGAAACTCTCTGAAATAATACATAGTCTGTCTGAAGTTGAGGAAGAAATTGAAGTCTTGGAAGCTTGATGATGTTGAAACATGCTTGTTCTTGAGAAGGCTCTATCATTGGATCCATGAGCTTGGCTATTGGTGAAGTACTCTGAACTATTTGATGTTTTCTCCTATTTTCATTTTGTTCCATAAATGCTTACTACAGTAGGATGAAAAGCTTAGGCTAAGAAATGACTCCTAGAAGCACCTTAGACCTATTCATCCTTCATTGTTTTATGTTTTCTTCTGCTGAGGTATTTTAGAGTCTTTAATCTCTCTCTTTAGTCCTCATGCTTGTTTATTTCTCTAATAGTTCAAATAGTTGGTTTCAACATGATTTATGGTTTTCCCTGCTTGTCTACTGCCACTTGAAAACTGTTTTTGAAGTCTCCCTTTGAAGTACCATTGTTTATAGTTAGCCAAGGAGGTCTGTTTTGATCATGCCCTTTGTCCTTGCTTGAAAAATTGTTTTAAAGGTCTTTATAGTTGTGATCATAGATGTTTTTAGGTGTTCCCTCTTCTATGACTGCAATTATCAATGAATCTTTTATGTTTTCTAAGTCATTTGAAATAAAATCTTTGAGGAAATAGGATGTGCTCCCGAATCTTAGATTTCATTTTAAAATTTATTTTGAGGTCATTATTTGCTTAAAGTGTGGTTTGTAGAATTCATGGTTAGCCCTGTCTATCAAATTTAAGTTATGTTTTCAAAATCCCTTTGTTGAGAATTCAAACTATCTTTCCAAATCATTGATGTCCATCTCATTCAAAAAACCAAAGGATCCTGTGGCCAAGTTAGATTTTCCCTTTGATATCCCATATCCATTGATAAGTTTTTCATAACTTCTTCTTGACTCCATTGCCCACTGAATCAAATACTTCTCCTTTTTACCTATCTTTCCTAAACCTTTCATGTTCTGCTATGTCATTCAACCAAAAAAACAAACAAACACTTGCACTTAATAACTAGTCTAAAACCAATACTCAAAGTAAACAAGATAAACCTTTGCAAACAAGTAAATTTGAGAGATCCCTCTCTGAGAACAAAAGGACTAGATCCTGGAACTCTAAATACTGGTTCTGATGTTGCCTTGTCTTTTGATTTGCAAATCTATCAAAACATAGGACCCCAACACATCAACGAATTTGACCTCGACATTGACTGTCTTCCCTTCTAACGTGATCGATAAACTAGCAAGAAAACCAAGAGGTTTAGACTCTCTTCCATCAAATGCTTCAAGGGCATTGGGTGATGAGGTAAGAGGTCGAGAACCAATGTCTTTCCAACAAGTAGATGACATAACACAGGTGGATGCACCCTTGTCAATGATAGCCCGGTGAATATTCAAACCATTTATACTAACTTGAATGATGAGCACAATTTGGTACGGGAGGTGCGGGATGAAATTCACTAAATTGAAAGCAAGCAAGCTAGTATTGGTAGGATCAATCCCACCTATCGTAGATAGCAAAGCCTTTCATTGTGAAGGAAACCTCTGAAGTACTTCTAATGCAGACATTGAGGATGGTGCCTGAGCCAAATCCTCGACAATACTGTAATGTTGAGTGGCACAGGCATTGGGATTGTATGAAGACTTGCAGAGCACACCTTTGGAAGGTGGTTGCACAATGGATTCGGTGCTAGGCTGTTCAATATCAAGAGGGCTAGAAATAGGAAGAGAAGGAGGACCATCAGCGATCTCTTGCCCCACTTCCTGACATGAACCAGAATAATATTTTGATCGAGTAGCAATAGAAACGGGTTCAGAACCATTCATCATGAACACTTGTAAACCAGATGGAGCAGAGGACTGAGGGTGCTATACCATCTGAGTCTATTGGGGGAAAGGTTCTTTAAGAACAACCAGGGCTCCTTGGGTGCCTTTGAGAAATCAAATCACTTCAGACCGTCGAGGAAAGTCTTTGGTGAAGTGTTCATCATCACAAATCAAACAAGTATACTTCGGTTTGCGTTGAAAACTATCAGCAGAACGAGGTTTTAGAGAATCCTGTTTCGGGGCATCGGCTTTGGCCTTACCTTTACCCTTCTTCTTACCTTTGGAAGTGTTATATGTAGGATTGGTCTGAACAACATTCACTTCTGCAGGTGTGCCAGAATTCAAAGTTGACTAAGAAGCTACATTATTGGAAGAAGTATACTTCTGCTTCCCAGAGTTAGATGAAGGAGACTTTTGATAAGTCTATGATACGAAACCAATAATACCATCAACAGATGGATTCGCTGGTTGTTTAGAAGTTCCTAGTCGAGGAGCATCAGGCAAGATATCATATAATGCGACAGACTAAGAGTACACAAGATCAAGGTACTGGGCGTAAGCAATGGCTTGTTCCTCAGTTACACATGCCCCCATAGCAATGTCTATGGAAATCTGATTGAAAAAGGAGGTAGTGAACCAATGAGTCAGAATTTGATCAGGTATCTAAAATTTGATCATGCGATGACAACACCGCCACTCATGAATATGATCTGAGATATGAACTCAGTCCAATTTCAATGAAGTGAGGAGATGCGTCTCGGTCTCATAGTGGATTGGTAACTGAAAATGTGTAAGGAACACCATGGCCAAAGAATTGAAATCTTGGAAAACTCCACGAGACAGCTCAATGTACCACTTTACAGCGACACCAGTAAGAGTTCATTGGAAAAGATGGAGACGAATAGAATCATCAACCGAAGACTTAGAAGAACACCACAAGTGGTAAGTCATCACATACGTTTGGGGGTCTTCACCAGGTTTACCCTCAAATTTAGGACAATCACTAGGAATCTTGGTCAGAACTGGAGGCCAATATGGATTATGAAGAATAGGATCATTTGTCAACTTCGACACATCGGGTAATTCCAACGTAGCAAGAAATGGTAACTGAGTATTGAAAGTCATTGGAGGTCTTTGATAAGGACCTGTATGTACATTCCACCCAGTTTGAGCTGGATTCTATCCCCATATATTTTGTCCCGAAGGATTCAGATCATATGGATTAAGAACAAGATAATTTGGTTGATATTGGGATTGAGGACTAGGATATTGAGTCGAAGTAGATCACTGAGGTCCTTTCTGAGTAGCATAAGGATTTTGCTGTGGAATCTACATATGAATTTGAGGTTGCTGATACAAAGGTTGATTTTGAGGGTAAGAAATCTGAGGTGCACCATATACTGGTTGATTTTGAGGGTACAAAATTTGGGGTGTGCTATATACCGGTTGATAGGAAACTTGAGGGTAATAGGTGCCCTGTGTCTGTGCAGGTTGAGTACGCTGCTAAGTAAGGTAAACAGGTAAAACCAGCTACGGAAATGAAGGAATATGCTGGTGAGCAGGTTGCAACGGTTGCTGAGCTGGTTGAACTGGCTATTGAAATGGTTGTTGAGGGCCACCATGTTGACCTTGCTGGAAAGGTTGGCCTGATGGTTGCGACAGACCAAGTTGTCCCTGATGACCAGGTTGACTCAGAGAAGGACCAAAGGGTTGTCCTGGTTGCACAATATTTGGGCCATATTGAACGTGCAGCTGTGATTCAGGTGCAACAGGTTGTCCTTGTGACGGATAAATTTGTCCCCTAGGACCAAAAGATGATCCGGATTGATTTAGAGGTTGACTCGAGGGACAAGAGGGTTGTCTATGTTGGACCAAAGGCTATCCTTGTAAAGGTTGGCCTTGTGGACCGTATGGTTGTCCCTATGGATCATAAGCAGGGCCCTGCTGAGCTAAAGGTTGTCCCTAGGAGGGTTGTCCTTGTAAGCTAGAGGGTTGCATAGGTAAAGTAGGTCTAAATTGAGAAACGACTTGACGAGGATCAATAGGAGGAAAATAAACTAGAATACCATGCTCATCATAATAAATTGGATATGAACAAACAGGATTACCAACCACATCATAGTGATGGAACAAAGGGTTAGCAGGAGCCTGAGACTACTGAGAACCCTGAGAATTATGCTGCTAAACAACCAACAGATATTCTTCAAAAGTTAGATCTCCAGGAACCACAGGAGTAGTGGAAACTACACTAGAAGTATATGAGGCTTCCGTCGAAGGAGCATAACGTCGGTGAATATCCAAAATCTGCTCATCAACTTCATAAGTAGAAACCAAAGGCATAGACGAAGCCACACAGATGGTAGGTCAAACCGGGACAGATGTAATAGCCACCGACGGATCTAATTCCAAGGGTGGCGGTCCTAATGAAGGAAGGATCGAACTCCGAGGGGGATTTACTGTGCTAGATTGCGCTATGGATGCAACACCAAACATAATCTGATTCAGATACCTATAACTAGCCAAAAGTGATACCGAAGGTGGAGAATATTGGATAGAGGCACGAGAGAGATCTTCAGTAAAGAGTTGATATTCTCCTGTGGAAACAAGCATTCCTTCACTGACAATAGGACTGGGGGAATTCCTATCTGAATCTAATGTAAGATCTTCGAAAAGACTACGGGGACTAGGAGGTATCGCAGCAACAACAAAAGGTGATCTAGACGTAAGAGGAGGAAATTCTCCTTCTTCCCCAAAGCCAAACCAAGCACTTGAAGGAGCCCAATTGAATTCAACCGGCTCGTAAAGTGGAGATCAAGTAGCAAGAGGTTGGATAGATGGAACAATAGGTTGTGAGAACTTGACAGATCTAGTGGATTGAGGGGTTTCGAAAGAAGCGTCCGAAAAAGAACCACCACTAGGAGGCAGTGAGGACGATGATACTGGATGTTCCACCACTTTGATTGTAAATTAGAATAGGAAGGAAAATAGATAACCAATCGAAGGTACCAAAATCAAGAACCAAGGACATCAATCATACCAAATAACAAACTTTTAATGGGCGTGTAATCGTAGGTGATTAATTTTATAACACTGAAACCAAAACTCACTGTTTCATGTTCTAAGAGTCAAACAAGAAAAATATGACTCTAGTCACTTTCAATTTGAAATGAGCGTGAAAGGACAAGTGCTCAATGATATATTCTCTTGTTTAAAGAGTCACGAAAAGATCGAAATGACTTCTCAGGAATTCTAAGCAAGAGGTTGTACCAAGTTTCTGTGAACTGCCATATACACCTTGGTGATCAAATGAAATAGAAATGACCAAGGACTTGACGTACGTGCAGGTAGTCTCCTCGAATGCTGTATTCGGTGTATCACAGTTACAAGGCAGCAGACTCGGCTTCCAATGGATAAAAGGATTACAACCTAGAGGGGTCTCGCTTTATATACGTGACGGTACGGGGAGCACAAGTTTGTACTAGTGATGTCTGAAGCCAAAAGGCGAGTGACAAGTGCTAGGTTTTAAAACGCTGGACCACGTCTCTAGCCTAGACCACTAGAAATGTTTCGTTAGGTTCCAATGTTGCCTTAGGTTCATTGAGTAAATTTTAAAGTTAATCTTGAATTATGTTTCAATTTCCAGATCCTATTGGATGTGGAGCTCAACTTCCTAGATGAAAAATATATGTAAATGAACATCATTTCAATTCGATGAATGCTAGTTATAAGAAGGATATAAATCTTTCAAACAAGCAAGCAAAGAAAAAATGTGAAGAAACTTCTAAAGCCCTTAATGCAATCAATCGAAAACAAAATTCCTTCCTATATTGACAAATGCTAGTTATGTAAAGGAACGTTTCACTTTCGATGCAACAAAAGAATGCAAAGATATTTTTTGATTTTTGAGTTTTCAATGAAATGAAGCACACATTGTACTAATTCAATGGAAAACAAAATAAACACTAGTTTGAGTTCTGCGAATGTAAGGATTTGAAATTGAATGACTCAACCAAAGAGAAACAGACACAAAAAAATGCAAACTAATGGAGCAATGTTTCAATCGAAAAAGAGAGTTTCCCAAAGTGACCCAAACAAGAAAAGTAATCGATGATCAAAGTATTGAAGAAGAAGGACTAATCGAAAAACTAAGAGACCATTCAATCAACAAAATAAAAGGATCATGAAAAACTCAGTCTAATGACTCGAAACGAGACTGATAACAATCAAAGAGACTTTTTCTCGAACAGAAGGCTTGGGATGCAAGAACACTCAAAAACCCTAAGGTCTTAAATGACACTGACAGGAAAATGGATAAACGACTAAGGGAAACAAGTCTATAGTAGTCAACACAGTATACAAAGGCTTAAACACACTAAAAAATAACCTAGAAGCAAGAACAAATGAAAAAAATACGCATTAGGGAGTTCAAACCAAAACCTACAGGGGTTGGAATGACTGTAAGGCTATAATCCGCGCCATACAAAGGTTGGCGTGAGTGATAAAAGAGAAACTTGTGCCAATCGGCATGACTGTCCAGACAAAAAACACGCCAAGATGGATACCTATGGAAAAAAGAGGAAAAACCCTAACCTAATGAGAAAAGGTCAACATTGACACTCTGGAGCTAAACAGAGGATGGAAACTCAAAAAAAAACCAAAAAAAGATAGATAACTAAACCAATAATTGAAACCAACCCAACAGGATGACACGCCAAACTCGCACTGATCCCCAGTGGAGTCACCAATTTTTTATGCAGGTAAATCCTGTCTACAGATAGAGATGATACCTCCAGCCCTAGGGTGGGTTTAGTAACAAAAGGGCACGCCAAAGTGTTGCTTCCTAGTTAATGAATGAACAAAAGACATGGTAGATTGAGCTACCTTTAATCCAACGCGATCTGTGTTGCAAAAAGAGTAGTGACCTCTCACTCCTGCCTTGGAAAATCATGATCAATTCATTGTCATGCTCAAATACCTGCACATAGGACAAAGAACAAGAACAACATACGACATAATAGTTTAACTCACAACTATATTCCAGTCAAAGAGTGCTAAACATATTGCATCAAATAAACATCATAACACAATAGTGGAACGAAACAATAGTCATGTATATTAATGAGTAGAAGGAAGAGTACAATTGATGCTTCGATGTCACAGTCTCCTCCAGTGGGGTTCAGATGAAGCGCGTCTCAAATGTTGGTCAGGAAATTCAGACTTAATCTCTCTTAGAAGTCATCGACTCGAGCTCTCTCAACACAATCTTTCTTACTCTATCTTCTCTAGTAGCTTAGCTATAGTATAATTCTCCTATTTAAGCTATTCAACCGTTTAGCTAGCTTCTACTAAAAGAGATAGTTTCTTATATAGAGGGAAGAGAGTAGGTTGGGATCCCTACAAAGGTGGGAGGGAGTCCTATCCTTTAGGAGAGTTCCAAGGGAAGTGGAAACTACTAACTAAAGGAACGATTCCATGGTTGTTTCAATTCAACCACTCCTAATGACTCATCCCTGAGGTGGTTGGAATGGAACCTTTGCCTCTATTTTTAAAAAAACATTCCATAAATAGCTTGGTTTGGGTGTCTAACTAGCATAGAGCGCCAAGTGGTGCGGGCTCAGTGTTAAACTTCTTGGTTAGCACGAGGTTGTAATAGGCTACTCACGCCAAGGAAAAAATAGGGATTTTCACAACTCTTATTAGGGAAATGTCAACAAGAATAATGTTTCTTTCATCAAAAGGGATGCAAGGATGGTATTTGCAAAACATGACACTATTGATGTAATGTTCCCAGTTTTTAGCCTCAAGCTAAAATGAACATTATAGTTAACAATATTTTATTTAGTTAAATAAAATGGGTAAGAAGGACCCATAATCTTTGAGAAGGAAGAATAAACACTCATGTGAAAGGAGGAAGAATAAAGCAGCCGATTTGAGCACCACATGGTGTGAACAGGATTGGATCATGCTTGATCTAGTCATTTTGACCAAAGTCAACTAAGCTGTCTAGATACATTGAACCTTCATGGACAGCGTGGTTTTAGTGGAGGCTCCACTTGCATGAGCTGGATGGAAAGTGTGGATGGGACCCATGGTGAGAGGAGTTCATTTTCTTTATAAGGAGGAGATGGCAACCCATTTTCATTATGCATTAGCTTATTATTTTCATTAGGTCTGCAAAGACATGCATCCCCAGGCTGTTTAGCAGGGTTGTAGTGTTCTTGAACCCAAGGGTGTTCCTGGTCAGGAATCCCTACCTCATCCTCAAGGAAGGAGAGGGGTTGAGCTCCATTTCCTCATTCCAACATTTGGCCAAAGCTTACTCCTTCACCTACAATGTTATTTTGTTGGGCATAAAATGTTGAGTTGCTGGGTGCAGTAAGAGAGGAACTCATAGAGTCATTCTTTGGCTTGTTCTTCAGTGGAGACCTCACATATTCTTTGGAGGAGAAGTAGAGGAGACTCCTGGGTATTATTTCAGATATTTTGCATTAGTCCAATCATTCATCATCTCTCACAGCGCAGTATAGGGCTGGAACTGCGTTATTTTATGCAAGCAATTGCTGGGAGGGTCATTTGAGCTTATCAAGAGGAGTGTTTTTGAGTGAAAGGGATCAACCCTTTGCTTGAGAACATTATCAGAGGAGGGCATGAGTATTTCAGATCTGCCATAGCCTCATTCTTATTCTGATTCAGTTGCAGCGACAAGTTAATTGTCACATTGTATTTTATCCGGCATTTCTAGCAATCCCTCCTGGATTGGCTAGAGATTTTTTATTGGAGCCCATATTTCCATTTTTGGGAATTTATTTGTATCCTTCAGCCACATTAACATTTTTTATGTATTCAACTGCTACTACTCTTATAGAGACAATGCAGTCACTTCTTTCCAGCATTCTGTGCAATTGCAACAACTTCTATATTTTATTGCTTGATCATTGGAGATTGGTTCTCATAGCTTGAGTGGCTTGTCCCTCATGATTTTATTGTGTATTATTGCTGAAATATTAATATAATGATGGCTGCATGACTTTTCCCTCTTATGTTGCATTCATAATTGCAGAGTTTAATGGTTATGTTCATGTACTGCTGTAAGCTCTCTCATTGAGCATTTTCTAAGAGATCTAGTTTGGGGAGATCTGAATAACCCATATAGAGACATTTCTTTGGGCTCAAATTCTAGAAGAGAAGTGTTTAATGAGTTAACAAGGGAATCCAAGTGCCCTTTTAGCTTATTTTTACACTTCCTTCCTTATACAATTTCCTCATGGACCATACTATAGAAAATCCTGAAAAGGGGATATTATAGTGGTATCAGAGCATCAATCTTGGCTCATCCTATGCACAAGATTTAATGTTGTCAGAAAGAGGAGCTTCTCTCCAAAGAGAGGAGATTTACAAAGGAAACAAGAAAAGAGGAATGACGGAAGAGGAGGTTTCCATTCTTCTTTTCCAAACCATGGAGTGTATCGTTGAAGACCTTGAGGAGATAGAAAGGGAAAATTGGAGAGATTTTCTGAGAGGGTTTGTGGATGAAGAAAGCCCTAGTTATGACCATGTTGGGTGTGAGAATTCAGCCACACATGCAGATCCACAGTGCATTTCATTTCCCACTTGCACTGCCGGGAGGATGGAGGAAGAAGATGAGGCCATTGGAGGAGCAGCGCTACAACTCAAAGGTATGGCTCATGATTTTTGGTTTGAAAAATTTGTTTCACATTGTTATGCAAATGTAAAAATGTAAGATGAATTCACTAAGGGATTTGTGAAGAAATTTTATGGAAGTCAATGTGAATCATCATGCATCATAACTTCAAACACTTTTCATGCATTGGAAGGAAACATGAAACAAACTCCACTCCACATTTTTAGAGGGGAAGAAAATTGGAATGATGACTTGTTAGAGGCAAGAACCCCATTTTATGAAGGGAACTCTTCCATTTGTGATAATAGGGAGATCCCTCTTTCAGAAGAAGACTGAAATCCATTGTCTCTCATTGAAGGGGAGCATACTCACATATTGGTGAAGAGAATGTGCATAGAAGAACCCACAGTGCTGTATCTTTGGAGGAAGATCCATCACCACATGGATATGAGAGGGGAGCCATTGCTTCCAAGGGAGGAGTCCTTGTTTCTATGCAAGGGATTCCAAGAGGTACCACATGTGGGGACCTAGTCACAGATCCTGAGCAGCATATAGTAGCATTGGAGGATTGTGAGATGGAGGAGGAAGAGAAGGATCAACATCAAGGGTTGATACACCTTTATCTATTTAGGAAAGTCTTTGCACAAGGGAGAGAGACTGTACAACATAGAGAAGATAGGGATAAATCAGTCCACTCATATATACAGTCCAATTATGAACTTGATGTCTCATTGTATGGAGGCATTCCACTTGGAAGGCCACCTGATCTAGAGTTGATGAGGGGCATCTTGTCATTTGGTTCACCACTCTTGGATTTCGGAGAGGTGAATACATTGGAGGAGTCCAACACAGGGCAAGGAGTTTGGTATAAATCCAAGGAGGAGGGAGACACTCCCTCATTTTCAGTATCACCCACTCTCATCACTTATACTACGCTGACAGAGTTTGCTGCAGGGATGGAGGATGGAATCTTCATGATGCAGGATGACTGCTCCACAGAATTGGAGAGGAAGAGGATACTTCCTTTGAGGGAGGACTCTTTCATACATAGGAGTGGATGTAGGCCACTCATGCTTACTTTAGCCCAACTTGGGAGATTCCTTGTGGATGACAACTTCTCATGGGAGGCCAACTTCCAAAGGACACCATCACTATTTGAGCATGAGCAGTTGTAGGTGAGCATGAGCAGCTGCAGGATGGGCATGGAAACATTTTGGAGGCTGAATTTGGCATGGGGGATGTCAAAGTATCAGGAAGCAGTGTGAGGGGAGCTTCACATGCTAGATCACCAGCGCTGTTTATGAGGAGGATTGATCCATATTGGAGGTCTCAGCTTTTGGTAAAGTACTCCAAGGATCTTGGTGCGTGCATGATTTTGGATGACCTAGATGGAGATGACATGTACATGGTGGATGGTATGGTCATATATTATAATGACGGAGTCTTCTTGACTAGGGCTTCTAGTCTCAAGAAGAAATTATTACATGCAACACATGAGGATTTCCTAGCTATGCACTTTGATGCATATTTTTCTTTGCTAGAGGAGTTCATTGGGAGGGAATTAAACATGATATATATTAGTATATGGATAGATGCATAGCCTGGATTATTTTGGAGTGGTTGGCACAACCATTTCCCTACTCATTGGAGGTGAGGGAGAGCATTCAGATGAGCCATTTCAGCTCAAGGACTGGAGTACATGGTAAAGGAGGTATATACTCTCATTTTTATTCACCTTCCTTTACTTTATATGAACAGATTGATGAGATAAGGATGATCACATCTCCTTATGCTCCTTATTATGATGTACTTATGGCCCATTGCAGCAATGGGAGTGGCTATTTTCATGATGGTTTGTGGGGGAAGCCACATATTTCCTGGTGTGCATCATTGGCACCAATTTGTACTTTCATGTTTTCACCTTATAAGATGTTTGTGGTATCAAACAAGTGGCTGGGAAAGCACTTGTTGTTTTTAGTTTTGATGCAGGTAAGAGGTGCACTGCGTTGGTCCCATAAGTGGAGCAGTGACCCACTCTCTAGTTGTCTTATGACAGCTTGTTTTAATTGCATATTGCCTCCTTGTATTGATGATGTTTATACATTCACAAGGAGCACTACTGTGAGAGTGTTGTATATATTGGGAAAACCCATTGGGAGCATGAATTTCCCCATTGTACATGCTTTATATTGCAGGACACACCATGGGAAAACCATGATTGCCACATTGCTACTTTTGTCTTCTTGTGGGGAAAAACCACTTGGAGAATTTGAGAGGGCATATCATGGTTGATTTTCTTGATGGGGAAGCTTGGTCCATTCTTGGAGGCCATAATATTTCAGCCTAAGGATGGAGGCAGCCCCATATGTATCATAAATTGAGAGAGAAACTACTTGGATGGGAAAATCTAAACTCTCCATTCAGCCCCAACATGTTGCATAGATCCAGGGTTGAGGACTACTTTGTTGAACTACCTAGGATGGCTCATTTCATTTGGATGATTGCATGGGTGAAGGAGTCAGTCATTGGGAATAATACTTCCCATGTTTTTCACCACTCCTACCTTGAGGAGGCCATTGAAAAACAAGGAGATTTCCACTTGCATCTTCTATTGTCTCATGATGTACACTCTGGTTTTACACACTTGGAGGGATACATGGAGGACAGATTTATTGCATAATTTGATGAAATATGGTGGGGTCTATTGATGAGGAGGGAAAAAGAAGAGGAGGAGGAATTTTTCTCTACCTTGCAGTTGCTTGAGGACAAGAAAAATTTAGAAGGGGGAGGACTGTAATGTTCCCAATTTTTAGCCTCAAGCTAAAAGGAACATTATAGTTAGCAGTATTTTATTTAGTAAAATAAAATGGGTAAGGAGGCCACATAATCTTTGAGAAGGAAGAATAAACACTCCTCATGTGAAAGTAGGAAGAATAAAGCAGTTGATTTGAGCACCACATGGTGTGAACATGATTGGATCATGCTTGATCTAGTCATTTTGACCAAAGCCAACTAAGTTGTCTAGATACATTGAACCTTCTTGGACAACACAGTTTTAGTGGAGGCTCCACTTGCATGAGCTAGATGACAAGTGTGGATGGGACCCATGGTGATAGGAGTTCATTTTATTTATAAGGAGGAGATGGAAACCCATTTTCGTTATGCATTAACTTATTATTTTTGTTGGGTCTGCAAAGACTTGCATCCCCGAGCTGTTTAGCAAGGTTGTAGTGTTCTTGAACCCAAGGGTGTTCCTGGTCAGGAATCCCCACCTCATCCTCAATGAAGGAGACGGTTTGAGCTCCATTTCCTCATTCTAAAATTTGGCCAAAGCTTACTCCTTCAGCTACATTGTTATTCTATTGGGAAAAAAACATTGAGTTGCTGGGTGAAGCAAGAGAGGAACTCATAGAGTCATTATTTGGCTTGTTCTTCGGTGGAGAACTTGCATATTCTTTGGAGGAGCAGCAAAGGAGAATATCGGGAATTATTTCAGATATTTTGCACTAGGCCAATCATTCATCATCTCTCACAGTGCATTCTAGGGTTGGAACTACGTTATTTTATGCAGGCAGTTGCTGGGAGGGTCATTTGAGCTTATCAGGAGGAGTGTTTTTGAGTGAAAGGGATCAACCCTTTGCTTGAGAACATTATCAGAGGAGGGACTGAGTATTTTAGATCTGCCATAGCCTCATTCTTATTCTGATTCAATTGCAATGACAAGTTAATTGTCACATTGTATTTTATCCGGAATTTCTAGCAATCCCTCCTAGATCGGCTAGAGATTTTGTATTGGAGCCCATATTTCCATTTTTGGGCATTTCTCTATATCCTTCAGCCACATTACCATTTTTTATGTATTCAGCAGCTGATACTCTTATATAGACAACACAGTCACTGCTTTCCGACATTCTGTGCAATTACAGCTGTTAGCGCTCAAATCTACCTTAGGTTGAAATAAGGTAAAACTCAAGGCTACATCAAACCACGCTCAGCCTCGTAGCTAGCCCTACGAGGACAGGAGAGGGCTCTCTCCGGGTCTATCTCGGAAAAATGTCTTCAAAGGGGCTGAGATGACTTATAATGAATACTGATTTTAGGCTTGTAAAGAGATAGGAAAGTTTGATTTTGATTTTTTGCGTTTTTGTTGAAAAAATGGGAAAAACAATTTTGGGTCCGGGGATAAGGCCAGATCTTTGCAGAATTCGAGTTGGGGAAAGGTAGGAAGTAGTCTTGATGCTTTTGATTAGGTGTATGGATGGATCAGAACGACAAGAAGCTGAAGAGGGCAAGGGAGAACATGGATCCTCTCCAAACTGACGAAAACATGTAAAACTAAACAAATTTAAAGGCAAAGCACTGGAAACAATGGATTCAACCTCATTTACTCATTCATTTAGTTTCATAAGCATAAGAAGGGAATGGAGTACATTAAACATGAAATAACTTACAATAAAATGAGAGAAAACACCATCAATAACTGAAAGCCACAAGAATCCCAACAGGTGCCGCAAAACCTCTGATCTTTCCTTAGCCAAAATATGAAAAATATGTACAATAGTGTGCCAAACTTTTCCCAAGAGTCAAACCTGTAGAATGTCTCAGAAATTACATCATATAGACTATCTTAACCCCTTCCCATGTCTCTAGGGGTCGAATTCCTCCTTCTAGGAGCAGTTTCAACTAATTCTAAACAAGGAGCTAGAATATAGGCAGCCAAACAACTTGCCTCTAAAAGGAAGGAAACTGATTCTTACATTTGATTTTTACTTTTTTAGGAGTGAATCATATAGAATAGGTAAAAGTGAGTCCAAGTTACATGCCAACCATAAAATTACATTAATATAACTCAAAAATTACACCCACAAGCAAAACTGGTCCAACTGGCCGAAATCCTGAGCTGGAAGATGAAAAATTGACCAAAAATCTCTATGCATCGCGCGCCTTTCATCCTACTTTTGGGACACTTACCGGCATCAAAATCAATCTCATGATAGCTTGTTGGAAAGCCTTGGATGTTTGATATCCAGAAAAAGTGGAATTTCCCAATTTGAAGCTCATTTTCCCCTCCAAAACTTCATTCTCCCACAAGTACTTCCTGCTGGTGGAAAAGGTGGCAGAAAGGTGGTTTTCATGGTGTTTTTGGCCCTTTTGATCATCCAGAACTTGGTGAAATGCTTTGGCCATACTGGAGCATGCATATCTTACCATGAAAAACCCAAAAATATAATTTTTTCTTCCAGCAAGTGTCCCAATCATAAGCGCGCGCGTCGACGCGCTACGCGTTGGGCTGAAAAAACTGTTTTGAGACCAAAATTTTCCAAAATGACAAAAACTTCTTCAAATTTGCTCAAATTTGGAGCGAAGACCCTCCATCATGTATCATGCCTAGCCAATGAAGCCTCGGCCAAAATCCGAAGTGGATCAGGCCTCTTCCGCCGTTTTAGTGCTTTGCTCAACCTCCTCTTCAGAATCTTCATTTTTGCTTTGCAGATGTGCATGCGGGCCCAATAATGACCTTTCGTGTGACGAAGCATGTCTTTGTCTCTGTTGCCCTTTTCCAACAACTTATCCAGATGAAAGTTAACATGTGTGAGGCAATAATCTCGATCAGCCAGTGTCATATCACCAGGTCTCTTCCGGGCCAATTGTCGATCTTCACGGATTCGCCGCAGCTCAAAAAGTGTGTGCTGATCTTCTAGCTGTTTGTTACGTTGCTCCAAGTATTTTATCACCCACTGAGCTCTCTGCAATTTCTCTTTCAGTGTGTCATTCTCAGCCTTTTGCTCCTGGATGATCTCTTTCAGCTTCGAGCTAGGAGAGCTCGCATCAACATCGATGAATGTGAAATCAGTGTCTTGACCTCCTGATGGGCCCTCATCGTGCATAGGCCTCTTGCCTTTGTCCTGGATCTGTACCTATGCTGAAGAAGAAGGCGAGACCCCTTCCACATCATGTGGAGATAATAGTCGCGCTGCTGATGAAGTCAACGAGACCCCTTCCACCCCGGGTGGAGATAGTACTCGTCGTGTAACTGCAAATAAGGCCCTGTGGCCTCGCTGGTATGTCACATACACTGGAGCACTGATATGCTCGGTCTCAGGAATGTCAGGCTGGTGTGAAGGCTCTCCCTCATCATGAACTACCTTAGGAGGCGGCTGTGGCGCTGCGAAGAAGTCACGGGAGATGAAATCCTCCCAAGTAATGCCCTGCTGTGTCAGCTGATGTACCACCATGATTTTGATCAGCGCGTAATGATATATACTGCTATGCTGCTGTGCTGGGGTATTCTTCTGTACAAGAAATATCATCCTCTCTATATTGCGATACATGAAGTATGGAATGCTCATCATACGTACCCTCGTAAAATGCATCAACAAACGGACATGGTACGCATAGAGACGCGAGAATCTGCCCTCGCAACTGAAATATCGAATGATGAGTTTCATCAATGGTGCAAACTCATCCTTCAAAAATATGAAAGGAAATACCCTGCTTAGCTGCCTCATAAACCCAGGTTTGATGTATGGCTCATAGTAGGATCTCTCTAGCTGCTGTCGTTTGTTCCATTCCTCTCCTATGTTTGGTATTCCGGTGGCCTGAGCAATGGTCTCTGGTGACAGAACGAAATCTACTCCGGCAAGGTTTACACGGCCATCATGTAAATGTAGAACAAATAGACGAGCTAGCTCATGATGATGTTGGGTTTGTGAAATCATCTCACAGTATTGGAAACATGACTGATGCTGAAAACAATCCATTGCAAGCGGGCAAGCCTGCAATTGAGCCAAAGAAGTAGGCTCCTCCCTGACATGCCTACCACTTTTTCCACTTTTGTGAGACCTCCGTGGCACATTACTCTCTGCTGTGGAATCACTGTCATACTCCTGCTCATAAACTAAATCTGTCTCTGACATGGCTTTGAAAACAAGATGTTTGCAATATATATGTTGCAAGCAGTTTGAGGCAATTTGGTATGAATCTGGACGAAGAAGCGAATTTTTTTTTGGCTCTGAGACTCTACGCGTCGCGCGCTCACCCAGTGCACCATGCGCAGTATGTGCGTCGCGCACGTGCTAATTTACACGGGCCTGTGAAGCCCAGTGCGTCGTGCGCCTCTTGTGCGTCGCGCGCCTACTCTGTGCGCCGCGCGCACTTCCACCTCCAGCTCCACAGCTCTGAAAAACTTCAAAATTGACTTCAACACTCCAACTCGGTTTTGCTTTGGGAAATTTTTGAAAATGATTTGTTTTCAATGCTTTATATGGGTTGAAAAATATCTCATAAAAATCAGATTTGATTTTAATTTGCTCCATAACCCACTTTTGTAATGTTTGGCTTTCTTGGCACTTTATCATTTTAATGCAATTCTATCTTTGGCTTTTCACTGTTTTTCTGAGTCTTGGATTGATGAAACTTGGTTGTTTTTGCAGGGATTCGGAATTTTGGCTTTGGCAAAGACCAGAGGCTGCTTTTGAACTTCTTATGGTGGAGAAAATACACAATTATTACAAAAAATGAAATTTGACAATTTCTAGTTCCAAAACAGAGTTTTGGACTAGAAATGTCTTCAAATGTTTTTGAGAATAAAAACGTGAAATAGGAACCTTTTGAAACCAACCTCAAAGCCTGCGGGCTTTTATTACATCTACCAAAAGACTGAAAACCCTAGACTCTAGGACTAAAGACTCTTTTCGACAAAAAAAATCATTTATGACCATGAATGAAGTGACCTGAACTTCAGTGATTTTTGAGGAATTTTAATTAGCCCTGTAGGTACAAGCATGAGGAAACACAAGACAACCAGACCCTCTCGTCAGTCAATGGCATTTCCCTAGCGAAATGCAACGAAGTGAAATGAGCGAGACACCTAAAAATGATATGCAAAAAGCGAAATGATCTCTGACGGAGGGCTGTAAGGACTGAATCTAACATTGGCTCCAATGGGGATGGTGGCTCCAAGGAGATGCCAAGAACGGTAGATCTCTGGGGGAGTCAGACAGTGCCTTCATCCATTGGGCGATGGAGTCATTATTTCAACAGATAACACAAAACCTTCGACACATTTATTGACTGAAAACTTAACTGAAAACTGACTGAAACTTGACTAAAACTGACTCGATTTCAAAACTGAAAAGACTGATAAAACTGACTTGACAAAACTCAAACCAAATAATCTCCATCTCCAGAATTATAGCCTTCGCTCCAGGCCCCAGACTGAAGATGAGAGATCAGTACACACTTGCAATAAAACAAAAGCAGAACGATATATACAATGATGATGAAATCGGCAAAAAATACTCAGAAGTGGTATCGTTGAGCAGCCGACCATTGATCGGCCCTCCAAGACAATCATCCCCGTTCATTTCCTTGAGAAGAAAGGCGTTCTGACCACGATACGCTGCAATCTTAAAAGGACCCTTCCATAGGTTTTCAAATTTGTCGTGCTTTCCCTTATCTTCATTTCAAGCATCCCACTTCAAAACCACCTCATCCAGCTGAAACTTATCTGCTTTTTCCTTTCTGTCGTAGATCTTCTTTATGCGCTCCTGCAACTTGAATGTATTTTGAAAGACCTCCTCCCGTGTCTGCTGTAAATGAATCATCTGATTAATCCTTCGCTGCATGGGATCTTCATCACTACTGGCTTCCTGAAGCAATTTGACTACCGGGACAGCAAGGGAAGTGGTAAAAACTGTGTCTACCCCATACACCAACTCGAAAGGGGACATGCCGATAGATTTTTTCTGACTTACCCTATCAGCCCAAAGTGCATTTACTAATTTCTTGTGCCAGCCCTTTTTATTGATTTCCAGCAATTTCTTAATGATATTTACCAAAGACTTATTTGAAGATTCTGCCAAGCCATTTCCTTGCAGATGGTAGGCAGTCGAATGTCCCAAGCTGATGTTGTACTTATAGCAAAATTAAACCATCCTCTTTGACTTGAAGGCCACTGCATTATCTATGATTATCTTACTAGGACACCCAAAACGTGATAGAATATTGTTTTCAAGAAAAGAGATAATTACCGCATCCGTGGCTTGTCGAGTGGGAATGGCCTCGATCCACTTCGTGAAGTAATTCGTTGCTGTCAATATCCATCTATGCTGTCTGGAAGATGCCGGATGGATTTCCCCAATGAAATCCAACCCCCACTGCTGAAATGGTGCACTGACTTCAATTGGTTTGAGAGGCAAAGGCTGTAGTTTCTGTTTCCCTTCAAAAATTTGACATTCGTGACAATTCTTAATAGCCTTATATACATCAGAAAACAAAGAAGACTAATAGTAACCTGCCCTTAGAATCTTATTCGCTGTGGTTTTCCAAAACAAATGGCCCCCGCAGTCTCCTCTATGAAAGTCCTCCAAAACTCTTTTGGCTTCCTCCTCTACCAAACAATTCAATAACATTCCACCAGGGTCTTTCCAATATAATGCAGAATTCAATATGCAAAACTTTGCAGCCCTCAACTTCAAGGTTCTACTCTTATTTCTAGGCATGCCAGGTGGTGGAGACAAATTCTGAAGTACGTATAAAATGTCAGCATACCAAGGGGAAGAAACAAAAATATCAGATACCTGAAATGATGTACTCTCCTCATCTTCATCAGACATGGCAGCGATCAAATTTATATCTAGAGCATGCAAATTTGTTTCAGCCATGAGCTTGGCTAGTCCTTGTCCTTTGATTAGCTTGGTTGGCTTGATCTCCACATCATATTCTAACAACGCAACGATCCACTTACCCCACCTTCCTTCTGGATCTGCCTGTACCAAAACATCTTTAACTGCTGGGTTAGGAACATAGGCTATAATGTGGGAATGCAGTATATAAACACGGAAATCTTTCAAGGCCTTTACAAGCGCAAGTGCTTGTTTCTCAATAATGTTGTATTTCAACGCTCCGTCTCTTATTATCCGACTGAAAAAAGCAATGGGCTTCTCAACTCCATCCCTTTTCTGCATTAAAACAGCTGCCAAAGTGTGCTCAGAAGCAAACTAAAACAAAATGAAGTCCTGTGTGTAGTCCAGGCTGATTAAAATAGGGGCTAAAGAAAGAGCTAACTTTACCAAATTAAATGATTTCACCGCCTCTTCTGTCCACTTTAACTGAATGTCTTTTTTCAGCATGTTCGTGATTTCTCTAAGATGCTCAGCAAGATTGGGAATGAAACGACGCAGAAAATTCATTTTACCATTAAAGGACATTATTTATTTCTTGTTCCGGGGCTGTTCAATTTGCTGGATGGCTTCAACACGTGCAGGGTCAACACGAATGCCGTCTTTCGATATGATGTGGCCAAGGAGCTTGCCTTCATCCATGGCAAACAGGCTCTTTTTCGGATTCAGCGAAATGCCATATTTTCTGCACTTCTGGAAAACAACTTTCAAATGATATATATGTTCTTCATCAGAATTTGAAAACACGGTTAAATCATCAAGGTAAACAACCAAAAATACATCTTTCTCGTTAGCGAAAGCCATGTCCATTGCTCGCTGAAAAGTGGCACCTGCATTCTTCAAACCAAATGACATCTTTGCATAATGAAACGTTCCCCATGGAGTGGTGAACACAGTTTTGTCACGATCGTCCTCATGCACTAAAATTTGATTATATCCTGAATAGCCGTCGAGTAGTGACATCCTTGATGCTCCAACTACTCGCTGCAATATATGGTCCATCTTTGGCAGCGGATAATTGTCTTTTAATGATACCTTATTCAAATTTCTGAAATCGATACATAAACGGATCTCACCTGTCTTCTTTCTCACGGGTACCAAATTTGATATCCAATCGGAAAATATGATAGGCACAATGATTCCTAACTTATACAACCTGTTTACCTATTTTTCAATCGACGGTAGCAGCTTCGGATTGATTCTCCTAAACTTCTGACGGAAAGGCTTCTGATTTGGTTTGATAGGGATAGTATGCTGAATGATCTTAGTGTCATATGTTTTTAAATCTGAGTAATCCCATGCAAAAGCATCAAAAAATGAAGACAACAATCTCACATACTCCGCTCTTACCTTTGGTGACAATGACTTGGATAACTTTACCATTTTGGGATTTTCAGCTGTCCCAATATTTACCTCTTCAATACCTTTTTCGATCGGCCTCAATGTCGGTTTGCGGGCTACATCGTCTTGTGATTTATTTGTATATCATCATTACCATCATCATGTTCTGTATCTATGGAGGTGTCTTTAAACTTACCCTTATTCTGCAGAAATTCACTAATCTCCTCATCATCCTGAAAGAATTTCCAACATCGCTGATTGTCTGGAACGGTGGGGCGGTGTTTCACATGAATCTCGAACTTGTTGCTGGAATTCATTGGAATTTTTAAATTTCTTGCTGCCTTAGCAAGTCCATCAGCAACACCATTTTATATGCGAGGCACACATGTCAAAGTATGATCAGAAAATAATTTTAGAATGTCTAAAAATGCATTACGGTAAGCCCTCATGCGAGGATGCTTGGCCTGAAACTCACCTTTAACCTGCTTTATCACCAAATCTGAATCACCATACACTGCAATCCTTTTCGCTTTCAGCTTTTTAAGAATCTTAAGGCCAACAATTAGAGCCTCATATTCCGCTTCATTATTACAACAGTCAAATGCAAGCTTGTAGGAACACACTCTCACATTGCTTGGAACCTTATCCGGAGCGGAAAATGGACTACGAATCCAAACACCAATTCCAGCACCGTCACTACCCACTACGCCATCAAAATCCATGGTCCAAAGACCATCTTCATCGTCCTCTAAATGTTGAAATTGCACCAGCTCTGTTTTTTCTGTTTGCTACCCATTGTCTTCAGCTGATTGCTCCACAGTAGCTTGTTTTTCTCTTCTTTCTTTTTGCAAAACTTCTCTAAAATTCTCAGTGATTTCTAGTATATCTTCCACCTGAACTAATTGACTATCTATATCATTAAAACTATCAGCAAATAAAACAAATGATTCTAAGTCGGTATGTACATAATTTACAGGATGATTGATTGGCTTCTCCTTGCTGGTTATCATGTATTTCATCTTCTACTCTTGATATAACTTTCTCATTTGACCAAAGACTGGAATTGTAGCATAGGAAAAATCTAACTGAAGTGTACCTTTCAATTTGGCTCCCCAAGATCTTGAAAGGAGCATACCAAATCGTGGAGGAATGTCCGCCACAACCACATCCATTAAGACATTCTTCGCTGGAATTTGATCTAAGCTTACAACCAAATCTTTGATGAGTCCTATACACCTCACACGGCTGGAATCAAATGAATACAAATCATGATATTTTCTTGTAATGTCTAGTCCCAAATTCTCCATGATCGCCTTTGGCATCAAATTGTGCGAAGCACCCGAATCGAACATGGCATTGTGAAAAACATATTCATGCAACCTCAACTGATATAAAAGGGAGGAACATCACTGTCAGGGGACTCACCATCTAATGCAGGCCCGAAAATCAATTATGGCTGATCATCCTCAACATTTACCGTATCGAACATTGGATCAAAGTTCAGAATTTTGGAGACTTGACCGCGGTAGCTGCTGTTCTTCATGATTTCTGTCAAATGAATAGATATTTTTAATTTGGAAATTTCATTTTCAAAACTAAATGCTAAAACTCTTTCGACCTCTTTGACCGGAATTTCCTTCTTTTCAGCCTTATCTTTCACTATGTTTGGCTGATTTACCTTTTCTGCTAATGATACTTTACTAGATGCGGGATCAATTGTCTCTTTTCCTTTCTTCTGTGGTATCGGTGAGTCTGCCTTTGGTGCTGAAGCTTCTTTTCGTTTCTGAATTGGATTTATGGGCACATCTCGGTTTCTCAATGAGTATTTCTTCTGTTGAGCAGACAAAGCATTCAAATATCCTCTTTGGTAATCATCTGACTCTTCCTCTAAATCTGCATCATTTGCTAAAATGAAATATTCATCTTTCTGTGCAGCTGAACTTTCTCCATATTCTTCATCCTCAGTAATATAAATAGGCAGATCGTCAGGAGTGAAGAAATGATTTTTCTCACCTGCTACATCATCATCATCGTCTGAATCTTGACTCATAAAATTATGCAAAAGAGGTGTCTTAATCTGCTGCTGGGCTGCCGGCTCTTGTGGTCTTTGTTCACGCTGCTTTATTCTGAACTGTGGCTGCTGCTGGCCACGATAGTTTGGATTCCGAATCTGCGTTTCTGGTTTGTCAAGTGTCATCCTTTTGAACATTTTTTCCATCTCACGAAGCAAGTGCTGTTCGGATGTAGATGTGGAAGGTTCTTCCTTTATAGTCACTCTTTTCTCTGCTTTCAACCGTGCTCTCTTATCGTTCAGATTCGCCTCAACACTAACGGCAATCTTCTGTATATCTTCTAAGGTAGGCGGATCTCTGTCACGTAGCGAATAAGCCATCTCCGGATCAAAACCATCCAGGAATTTAAGAAGAGCTGACTTTTTAGACGGTCTTAAGTCATCTAGAATTGCATTATACACTGTAATGAATCTGATAATATAATCCTGAACGGACTCACCAGGATTACGCTTAATGTTTGTATACTCTGAAGTGATCTGCAGCGGATCTTTCTTCATCTCCCATCGATCTAAAAATTGTGTCTGAAGCTCTTGCAATGTATTGATACTTCTGGCCTGTAGAGCTCTGAACCATTTACGAACCTCTCCTCAAAAATTATGGGCAAACAATCTCATTGAAACATTTTCTGCATCAATTTCATGCAGGTCCAAAAAGTCTGTCATCCAGACAATATGTTGCTGAGCTGATATACTCTGTGGTGTGCCATCAAATATGGGAATATTGCTCTGGTAATCAGCAGACATAGGATCTAAATTGGCCGGCAAAGCAAGAGGTGCAAATCTGGCTGCCATGACTCTTGGTGGATTTATAATCTGCTGTCTCGAAGATACAGGAGGACTGGGAGCAGTAGGTGAACGAGGTGTATGCGGTGGAGACGGAGGAGAAACTACTGCTGATTGCTGATCAGAAATCTCAGGTTGAACGGGAATGGTAGGGATAAAGGAAGGTTCAGTGGGATTTTGTGAACTAGATGCAACTTCAGATGGTCCAAGAGTTTGTGAAGTAGATTCAGTGAATTCGAGAATGTTGGTAGCCACAATGGAATTTTGCAACTGTCTGTCCAAGTGATATGAAACAAATCTGAATTGCAAATCTTCAAAAAACAATGGATCCGAAACTAATCTTGATAATTCAGTTTCAGAAAAATTTACAAATAAGGATGTTTCAAATCGTTCATCAAAAGGAATTTCGTCAACATATATAATTTTCATAGGACAGGATGCAGATCTAGAAAGCGATCTGGAACTTCCAGAACTCTCTTGAATTTCTCTTTCAGAACTTTCTTGACTTCCTTGTCTTCTAAGAATCCTAGGAATCAGATTTGGATTTTCAAATATCGTTGCTGGATTAGGGTCAGGATTTGACCTAGTATTCCTTCTTGAAGCTAGTGTATTGATCTTCTCGGGATAAATTTCAAGGAACACAATCAATTATCTTCAGCCTATAGACTTCTAGACTCAATCATCCAAAGGTCTAGAACGAACAAGTATACTGGGGTGATTTGCAAATCAAGTGCTGCATTCACAAGCTTACCAGAGATCGACTGAAGCAGCGTTTATCTACTTCCGCTTATGCATGGCAAAAACATTTCGAAAGCTACCTGGCATGACTTCAGACTCCATCTAAGACTCATGAAACAAACACATCAACAAGCAAAACATTGAGATTTTTTACCCAGTATGGTCGCCACTATGTTAGCGCTCAAATCTACCTTAGGCTGAAATAAGGTAAAACTCAAGGCTACATCAAACCACGCTCAGTCTCGTAGCTAGCCCTACGAGGACAGGAGAGGGCTCTCTCCGGGTCTATCTCGGCAAAAGGTTTTCAGAGGGGCTGAGATGACTTATAATGAAAAATGAATACTGATTTTAGGCTAGTAAAGAGATAGGAATGTTTGATTTTGATTTTTTGGATTTTTGTTGGAGAAATGGGAAAAACAATTTTTGGGTCCGGGGATAAGGCCAGATCTTTGCAGAATTCGAGTTGGGGCGAGGTAGGCAATAGTCTTGATGCTTTTGATTGAGTATATGGATGGATCAGAAATACAAGGAGCTGAAAAGGGCAAGGATGAACATGGATCCTTTTCAAACAGGCGAAAACATACAAAACCAAATGAATTCAAAGGCAGAGCACTGTAAACAATGGATTCAACCTCATCTACTCATTCATTTTAGTTTTAGAAGCATAAGAAGGGATGGCATACATTAAACATGAAATAACTTACAATAAACTGAGAGAAAACACCATCAAGAACTGAAAGCCACAAGAATCCCAACAGGTGCTACAAAACCTCTGATCTTTCCTTAGCCAAAATATGAAAAATATGTACAATAGTGTGCCAAAAGTTTCCCAAGAGTCCAACCTATAGAATGTCACAAAAATTACTATATATAGATCACTCTAACCCCTTCCTATGCCTCTAGGGGTCGAATTCCTTCTTCAGGGATAAGTTTCAACCAAATTCTAATCAAGGAGCTAAAATCTAGGCAGCTAACAACTTGCCTCTAAAAGAGTGGAAACTGATTCATTTACATGATTTTCACTTTTTTGAGAGTGAATCTTCTAGAATAGGTAAAAGTAAGCCAAATTTACATGCCAACCATCAATTTACATCATGAAAACCCAAAAATTTCATCCACAAGCAAAACTGGTCCCAACTGGCCGAAATTCTGAGCTGGAAGTTGAAAATTTAGCCAAAAATCTATATGGGTAGCGCGCCTTTCAGCCTGATTTTGAGGCACTTCCTGGCATCAAAATTGAGCTCATGATAGCTCGTTGGAAATCCCTAGATGTTGGTTATCCAACCCAAGTAGAATTTCCCAATTTGGAGCTCATTTTCCCCTCCAAAACTTCATTCTACCAGAAGTACTTCCTGCTGGTGCAAAAGGTGGCAGCAAGGTGGTTTTCATGGTGTTTTTGGGCCTTTTGATCATCCAGAATCTGATGAAATGATTCAGAAATTCCTGAGCATGCATAAATTACCATGAAAAACCAAAAAATGCAAAATTTTCCTTCAGAAAATGTCCCGAACAAAAGTGGGCATATTGATGCACTACCCGTATAGCGGAAAAATCTGTTTTTGGACCAAAATATCTCAAAATGACAAAAATTTCTCCGAATTTGCTCAAATTCGGAGCGAAGACCCTTCATAATGTATCATGTCCAGCCAACGAATCCTCGGCCAAAATCCAGAGTGGATCAGGCCTTTTCCGCCGTTTTAGTGCTTCACTCAACCTCCTCTTCAGAATCTTCATTCTTGCTCTGCAGATGTGCATGAGGGCCCAATAATGACCTTTCATGTGGCGAAGCATGTATTTCTCTCTATTGGCCTTTGCCAACAACTTATCTAGATGAATGTTAACATGCATGAGTACAGAATCTCGATCGATTGGTGTCATCTCTCCGGGTCTCTTCCGGGCCAATTGTCGATCCTCACGGATTCGCCGCAGCTCATAAAGTGTGTGATCATCCTCTAGCTGTTTGTTGCGCTGCTCTAGGTAATTTATCACCCACTGAGATTTCTGCAATTTATCTTTCAGCGTGTCATTCTCGGCCCTTTTCTCCTGGATGATCTCCTTCAGTTTCGAGCTAAGAGAGCTCGCATCAACATCAATGATCGTGAAATCCGTGTCCCGGCCTCCTGATGGACCCTCATCATGCATGGGCTTCTTTCCCCTGTCTTGGATCTGTACCTGTGCTGAAGAAGAAGGCGAGACCCCTTCCACATCATGTGGAGATAATACTCGCTCTGCTGATGAAGAAGGCGAGACCCCTTCCACCCCGGGTGGAGATAATACTCGCCATGTAGCTGCAAATAAGGCCCTGTGGCCTCGCTGGTATGTCACATATAATGGAGCACTGATATGCTCAATATCAGGAATTTCAGGCTGGTGTGAAGGCTCTCCTGCATCATGAACTACCTCGGGAGGCGGCTGTGGCGCTGTGAAAAAGTCATGGGAGATGAAATCCTCCCAAGTGATGCCCTGCTGTGTCAACTGATGTACCACTATGATCTTGATCAGAGCGTAATGATATATACTTCTATGCTGCTGTGCTAGGGTCTTCTTCTTTACAAAAATCATCATCCTCTCTATGTTGTGATACATGAAGTATGGAATGTTCATCATACGTACCCTCGTGAAGTGCATCAACAAACGGACATGGTACGGAAAGAGACGCGAGAATCTGCCCTCGCAACTGAAATACAGAATGATGAGTTTCATCAGTGGTGCAAACTCATCCTTCAGGAATCTGAAAGGAAAAACTCTGCCCAAGTGCCTCATATACCTAGGTTTGATGTATGGCTCATAGTGGAATTTCTCTAACTGCTGACGTTTGTTCCATTCCTCTCCTAAATTTGGTATGCCAGTGGCCTGAGCAATAGTCATTGGTGACAGAATGAAATCTACTCCAGCGAGATTTACATGGCCATCATGTAAATGTAGAACAAACAGACGAGCTAGTTCACGATGAAGCTGGGTTTGTGAAATCATCTCACAGAATCGAAAACATGACTGAAACCGAAAAAAATCCATTGCAAGCGGACATGCCTGCAATTGAGCCAAAGAAGTAGGCTCCTCCCTGAGATGTTTACCACCTTTGCCACCTTTGTGAGGCCTCCGTGGCACATTACCCTCTGCTGTGGAATCACTATCAGACTCCTGCTCATAAACTGAGTCTGTCTCTGACATGGCTTTGAAAACAAGATATTTGCAATATGGATGCTGATATAGGTGCAGTGAAGGCAAAATTTTAATGTATGTTCAAAACCCAATAAATGTCACACATGTACCCAAGTATCACAGGAGAACAAAATCATAATGAGGATGGTTCTATTTTAATGGCATAAAAACTATCACTGTTTTGATCACAAGTAAGTTTGACAAATGAGTACCAAATGCAAATGTATGGTACAACTTTATAATGATGGCCAAAATTTGTCAAAGGAGCAAACAAATATGGGACTGTGTTTTATCAAATGGAGAATAGGAACAACATGACAATGACCATAGTGAAACAAATGGCCATGAGAGTGGTAATAGAATGATGATGACAGCAGCGATAACATGATAAACTAAGGGCGTGAGGATGATGTACACAATGTGCTAGGGCATGAGCATATCTACCATTCACAAAAGTTTTCAAACCCTTCACAAGACTGTCCATATATATTCAAAACCCTTAAGGAATAAATCTGCATATAAATGTAGGGTTCATACATTTCTCTTCAACCAAGGCTTGTTTCCCAACATCAATAACACCACAATCATGCTAAAAATCTACTGAGCAACCTTTAGAAACCTACTTGCAAGTCGATGGAGCCGATTTGATACGAAACTGGGCGCAAGAAAAAAAATTTTAGCTCTGTCTCTGTATGGGTAGCGCACCTACCCAACGGGTAGCGCGCCTTATATGGGTAGCGCCCGTGTTATCTACAAAGGGCTGGGGCGTTTAAGTGGGTAGCGCGCCTCATATGGGTAGCGCCCCTCCTGTATGGGTAGCGCGCACCTCCAAAATCTGTCAACAACTCTGCAAACACGTCTTCGGCCCTCCACTTCACAAATTCAACTTCTGCCTTGCGGATTTCTTGCAAATGATTTTGTTTGCCATGTTTTATATATGAAGAAAATATCTCATCAAATCAGATTTGATTTCAAATTTGTTTGATAACCCACTTTCATAATGTTTGGCATTTTGACATTTGGTCATTTAATACAATGCTTTTCTTTTGGCTTTTCTGAGTTCCTTTCTAAGTTTTGGACTGAAAATACTTGTTTGTCTTTTGCAGGGATGCGGCACTTGGCTTTGGAAAAGATCAGAAGCTTGCACTGAAGCTTCTTATAATGAAATAAATACAATTATTACAAACATGAAATTAGACAATTTCTAGTTCCAAAACAGAGTTTTGGACTAGAAATGTCTTCAAATGCTTTTGATAATAAAAATGTGAAATAGGAAACTTGCAAAACCAACCTCATGGCCTGCGGACTTTATGAAATGTAAGCAAAGGAATTGAAAACCCTAGACTCTAGGACTAAAGTCTCTTTTTAACGAAACTAATCATTAATGACAATGAATGCAATGACTATGAATTTCAATGATTTTTGAGGAATTTTAATTAGCCCTGCAGGTACAAGCATGAGGGAACACATGACAACCAGACCCCCTCGTCAATCAATGGCATGCTCCTAGCGAAATGCAATGAAGTGGAACGAGCGAGACACCTAAGAATGATATACTTAATACAATACTGTTCTTTGGCTTTTTCATTACTTTTCTGAATCTTGGACTGATGATACTTTGTTGTTTTTTGCAGGGATTTGGCATTTGACTTTGGAAAAGATCAGAGGCTTGCTTTGAAACTTCTTATGGTGAAACAAATACAATTATTACAAAAAATGAAGTTTGACAATTTCTAGTTCCAAAACAGAGTTTTGGACTAGAAATGTCTTCAAATGTTTTTGATAATAAAAACGTGAAATAGGAATCTTTTGAAACTAACCTCATGGCCTGCGGGCTTTTATTACATGTATGCAAAGGACTGAAAACCCTAGACTCTAGGACTAAAGACTCTTTTTAACGAAACTAATCATTTATGACCATGAATGCAATGACCATGAACTTCAGTGATTTTTAAGGAATTTTAATTAGCCCTGCAGGTACAAGCATGAGGAAACACAAAACAACCAGACCCCCTCGTCAGTCAATGGCATGCCCCTAGCGAAATGCAACGAAGTGGAACAAGCGAGACACCTAAGAATGAATATGCAAAAAGCGAACTGATCTCTGACGGAGGGCTGTAAGGACCGACTCTAACATTGGCTCCAATGGGGGATGGTGGCTCCTTGGAGGTGCCAAGAACGACAGATCTCTGGGGGAGTCAGACAGTGCCTTCATCCATTGGGCGATGGAGTCATTATTTCAACAGATAACACAAAACTTTTGATACATTTATTGACTGCAAACTTGACTGAAAAGCAATTGAAACTTGACCAAAACTAACTCGACTCTAAAACTGAAAAGACTGATAAAACTGACTTGACAAACTTCAAACCAACCAACCTCCATCTCCAGAATTATAGCCTTCGCTCCGGGCCCCAGACTGAAGATGAGAGATCAGTACACACTTGCAATAAAACAGAAATAAAATGATATATACAATGATGATGAAATCAGCAGAAAATACTTAGAAGTGGTATCGCTTTAGCAGCCGACCATTGATCGGCCCTCCAGGACAATCATCTCCATTCATTTCCTTGAGAAGAAAGGCGTTTTGACCACGATACGCTGCAATCTTAAAAGGACCCTTCCATAGGTTTTCAAATTTGTCGTGCTTTCCCTTATCTTCATTCCGAGCATCCCACTTCAAAACCACCTCATCTAACTGAAACTTATCTGCTTTTTCCTTCCTGTCATAAATCTTCTTGATGCGCTCCTGCAACTTGAAATTATTTTGAAATACCTCCTCCCGTGTCTGCTGTAAATGAATCATCTGATTAATCCTCCGCTGCATGGGATCTTCCTCACTACCAGCCTCCTGAAGCAATTTGACTACCGGGAAAGCAAGCGAAGTAGGAAAAACCGTGTCTATCTCGTACACCAACTCGAAAGGAGACATGCCAATAGACTTTTTCTGACTTACCCTATCAGCCCACAGTGCATTCACTAATTTCTTGTGCCAGCCCTTTTTGTTGATTTCCAGCAATTTCTTAATGATATTTACGAAGGACTTATTTGAAGATTCCACCAAGCCATTTCCTTGCAGATGGTAGGCAGTCGAATGTCCCAAGCTGATATTGTACTTATAGCAAAATTCAACCATCCTCTTAGACTTGAAGGCCGCTGCATTATCTGTGATTATCTTACTAGGACACCCAAAACGTGACAGAATATTATTTTCAAGAAAAGAGATAATTACCGCATCCGTGGCTTGTCGTGTGGGGATGGCCTCGATCCATTTTGTGAAGTAGTCCGTAGCTTTCAATATCCATCTATGCTGTCCGGAAGATGCTGGGTGAATTTCCCAGATGAAATCCAATCCCCACTGCTGGAATGGTGCACTAACTTCAATTGGTTTGAGAGGCAAAGGCTGTAGTTTCTGCTTCCCTTCGAAAATTTGGCATTCGTGACAATTATTAACAGCCTTGTATACATCTGAAAACAAAGAAGGCCAATAGTAACCTGCCCTTAGAATCTTATTCGCTGTGGTTTTCCAAAAAAAATGGTCGCCGCAGTCTCCTCTATGAAAGTCCTCCAAAACTCTTTTGGCTTCCTCCTCTACCAAACAATTCAATAACATTCCACCAAGGTCTTTCCAATACAATGCAGAATTCAGTATGCAAAACTTTGCAGCTCTCAACTTCAATGTTCTACTCTTATTTCTAGGCATCCCGGGAGGTGGAGACAAATTCTGAAGCACATATAAAATGTCAGCATACCAAGGGGAAGAAACAAAAATATCAGATACCTGAACTGACGTACTCTCCTCATCTTCATCGGACATGGCAGCGATCAAATTTATATCTAGAGCATGCAGATTTGTTTCAGCCATGAGCTTGGCGAGTCCTTGTCCTTTGATCATCTTAGTCGGTTTAATCTCCACATCGTATTCTAACAACGCAGCGATCCACTTACCCCGCCTTCCTTCTGGATCTACCTATACCAAAACATCTTTAACTGCTGCGTTAGGAACATATGCTATAATGTGGGAATGCAGTATATACACACGGAAATATTTCAAAGCCTTTACAAGCGCAAGTTCTTGTTTCTCAATAATGTTGTATTTCAATGCTCCGTCCCTTATAATCCGACTGAAAAATGAAATGGGCTTCTCAACTCCATCCCTTTTCTGCATTAAAACAGCTGCCAAAGTTTGCTCAGAAGCAAACGAAAACAAAATGAAGTCCTATGTGTAGTCCGGGCTGATTAAAATAGGGGCTGAAGAAAGAGCTAACTTTACCAAATTGAATGATTTCACCGCCTCTTCTGTCCACTTTACCTGATTGTCCTTTTTCAGCATGTCTGTGATTTCCCTAAGATGCTCAGCAAGATTCGTAATGAATCAACGCAGAAAATTCATTTTACCATTAAAGGACTGTATTTCTTTCTTGTTCCAGGGCTGTTCAATCTGCTGGATGGCTTCAACATGTGCAGGGTCAACACAGATGCCATCTTTCGATATGATGTGGCCAAGGAGCTTGCCTTCATCCATGGCAAAAAGACTCTTTTTCGGATTCAGCGAAATGCCATATTTTCTGCACTTCTGGAAAACAACTTTCAAATGATATAAATGTTCCTCATCAGAATTTGAAAACACAGTTAAATCATCAAGGTAAACAACCAAAAATACAGCTTTCTCGTTGGCGAAAGCCATGTCCATTGCACGCTGAAAGGTGGCACCTGCATTCTTCAAACCAAACGGCATTTTTGCATAATGAAACGTTCCCCATGGAGTGGTCAACGCAGTCTTGTCACGATCATCTTCATGCACTAAAATTTGATTGTATCCTGAATAGCCGTCGAGTAGTGACATCCTTGATGCTCCAACTACTCGCTGCAATATATGGTCCATTTTTGGCAGCGGATAATTGTCTTTTAATGATACCTTATTCAAATTTCTGAAGTCGATACATAAACGGATCTCACTTGTTTTCTTTCTCACAGGCACCAAATTTGATATCCAATCTGAAAATTGGATAGGCACAATGATTCCTGACTTATACAACCTGTTTACCTCTTTTTCAATTGATGGTAGCAGCTTTGGATTGATTCTCCTCAACTTTTGACGAAAAGGCTTCTGATTTGGTTTAATGGGGATAGTATGCTGAATGATATTAGTGTCATATGTTTTTAAATCTGAGTAATCCCACGCAAAAGCATCAGAAAATGAAGACAACAATTTCACATACTCTGCCTTTACCTTTGGTGACAATGACTTTGATAACTTTACCATCTTGGGATTCTCAGCTATCCCAATATTTACCTCTTCAACACCTTTTTCAGTCGGCCTCAATGTCGGTTTGCGGGCTACATCATCTTGGTCAAAGAGTTCCTCCAAAGGAATCAATCCCTTAGGAATGATGTTATCTTTAAGTTGCAGCACTTCCATTTGATTTATTTGTATATCATCATTACCATCATCATGTTCTGTATCTATGGAGGTGTCTTTAAACTTACCCTTATTCTGCAGAAATTCACTAATCTCCTCATCATCCTGAAAGACTTGCCAACATCGCCGATTGTCTGGAACGGTGGGGCGGTGTTTCACATGAATCTCGAACTTGTTGCTGGAATTCATTGGAATTTTTAAATTGCTTGTTGCCTTAGCAAGTCCATCAGCAACACCATTTTGTATGCGAGGCACACATGTCAAGGTATGATCAGAAAATAACTTCAGAATATCTAAAATTGCATTACGGTAAGCCCTCATGCGAGGATGCTTGGCCTGAAACTCACCCTTAACCTGCTTTATCACCAACTCTGAATCACCATAGACTGCAATCCTTTTCGCTTTCAGCTTTCTAAGAATCTTAAGGCCAGCAATTAGAGCCTCATATTCTGCTTCATTATTAGAACAGTCAAATGCTAGCTTGTAGGAACACACTCTCACATTACTTGGAACCTTATTCGGAGCGGAAAATGGACTACGAATCCAAACACCAATTCCAGCACCGTCACTACCCACTGCGCCATCAAAATCCATGGTCCAAAGACCATCTTCATCATCCTCTAAATGCTGAAATTGCGCCAGCTCTGTTTTTCCTGTTTGCTGCCCATTGTCTTCAGCTGATTGCTCCATAGTAGCTTGTTTTTCTCTTCTTTCTTTTTGCAGAACTTCTCTAAAATTCTCAGTGATTTCTGGTATATCTTCCGCCTGAACTAATTGACTATCTATATCATTAAAACTATCAGCAAGCAACACAAACGACTCTAAGTCGGTATGTACATAATTTATAGGATGATTGATTGGCTTCTCTTTGCTGGTTATCATGTATTTCATCTTCTGCTCTCGATATAACTTTCTCATTTGACCGAAGACTCGAATTGTTGCATAAGAGAAATCTAACTGTAGTGTACCTTTCAACTTTGCCCCCCAAGATTTTGAAAGGAGCATCCCAAATCGTGGAGGAATGTCCGCCATAACCACATCCATCAAGACATTCTTCGCTGGAATTTGATCTAAGCTTACAACCAAATCTTTTATGAGTCTGATACACCTCACACAGCTGGAATCAAATGAATACAAATCATGATATTTCCTTGCAATGTCTAGTCCCAACTTTTCCATGATCGCCTTTGGCATCAAATTGTGCGAAGCACCCGAATCGAACATAGCATTGTGCAATACATATTCATGCAACCTCAAACTGATATAAAAGGGAGGAACATCACTGTCAAGGGACTCACCATCTAATGCAGGCCCGAAAATCAATTCTGGCTGATCATCTTCAACATTTACCGTGTCAAACATTGGATCAAAATTCAGAATTTTGGAGACTTGACCACGGTAGCTGCCGTTCTTCATGATTTCTGTCAAAGGAATAGATATTTTTAATTTGGAAATTTCATTTTCCAAACTAAATGCTGAAACTCTTTCGACTTCTTTGACCGAAACTTCCTTCTTTTCAGCCTTATCCTTAATTATACTTGACTGATTTACCTTTTCTGCTGATGATACTTTACTAGCTGCGGGATCAATTGTCTCTTTTCCTTTCTTCTGTGGTATGGGTGAATCCGTCTTCGGTGCTGAAGCTTCTTTTCTTTTCTGAATTGGATTTATGGGCACATCTCTATTTCTCAATGAGTATTTCTTCTGTTGAGTGGACAAAGCATTCAGATATCCTCTTTGGTAATCATCTGATTCTTCCTCTAAATCTGCATCATTTTCTAAAATGAAATCTTCATCTTTCTGGGCAGCTGAACTTTCTCCATATTCTTCATCCTCAGTAATGTAAATAGGCAGATCATCGGGAGTAAAGAAATGGTTTTTCTCACCTACTACATCATCATCATCGTCTGAATCTTGACTCACAAAATTCTGCAAAAGAGGAGTTTTAATCTGTTGCTGGGCTGCCGGCTCTTGTGCTCTCTGTTCACGCTGCTTAATTCTGAACTGTGGCTGCTGCTGGCCACGGTAGTTTGGATTATAAATCTGCGTTTCTGGTTTATCAAGGTTCATTCTTTTGAACATTTTTTCCATCTCATGAAGCCAGGGCGGTTCTGATGCAGATGTGGAAGCCTCTTCCTTTATAGTCACTCTTTTCTCTGCTTTCAACCGGGCTCTCTTATCATTCAGATTCGCCTCAACACTAACAGCAATCTTCTGCATATCTTCTAAGGTAGGCAGATCTCTGTCTCGTAGTGAATAAGCCATCTCTGAATCAAAACCATCCGGGAATTTAAGAAGAGCTGACTTTTTAGATGGTCTTAAGTCATCTGGAATTGCATTATACACTGTATTGAATCTGATAATATAATCCTGAACGAACTCACCAGGATTACGCCTTATGTTAGTATACTCGGAAGTGATTTGCAACGGATTTTTTTTCATCTCCCACCGATCCAGAAACTGATTCTGAAGTTCCTGTAATGTGTTGATACTCTTGGCCTGTAAAGCTCTAAACCATTTACGAACCTCTCCTCCAAAATTCTGGGCAAACAATCTCATTGAAACATTTTCTGCATCAACTTCATGCAGGTCCAAAAAGTCTGTCATTCGGACAATATGCTACTGAGTTGATATACTCTGTGGTGTGCCATCGAATATAGGAATCTTGCTTTAGTAATCAGCAGGCATAGGATCTAAATTGGTCGGCAAAGCAAGAGGTGCAAATCTGGCAGCCATGACTCTTGGCGGATTTATAAACTGCTGTCTCGGAGAAACAGGAGGGATAGGAGCAGTAGGTGAACGAGGTGTATGCGGTGGAGATGGAGGAGAAACTACTGCTGATTGCTGATAAGAAATCTCAGGCTGAACGGGAATGGTAGGGATAAAGGAAGGTTCAGTGGGAATCCGTGAACTAGATGCAACTTCAGACGGTCCAAGAGTTTGTGAAGCAGATTCAATGAATTCGGGAATGTTGGTAGCCACGATGGAATTTTGCAGATTCAGAATATAATTGTCGATAGATCTATTTTCTTGCTCAACTTCTAAGTACTTGATGAACTCAGGATTAATAACGGTAGAACCAATGGAACTTTCGGATTTGGTTTCAAACAGTGATAACTCAAACTGATCGTCAAACTCAATATCATCAATGTATTCAAAAACAGTGGGGTATGAGTGAGATTTGACCAATGGAATAATAGGAGCTTCTCGATGGAAAATTCTTGGGATTAGGTTGGGGTTTTCATATACTGGAGCTGGATTTTGATCAGGATTTGATCTGGTATGCCTTCTTGAAGCCAGTGTATTGATCTATTCGGGAAAAATTTCAAGGAGCACAATCAATTATTTTCAGCCTATCGACTTCTAGACTCAATCATCCAAAGGTCTAGAATGAACAAGTATACTGGGGTGATTTTGAAAATCAAGTGCTGCATTCACAAGCTAACTGGAGATCGACTGAAGCAACGTTTATCTACTTCCGCTTATGCATGGCAAAAGCGTTTCGAAAGCTACCTGGCGTGACTTCAGACTCCGTCTAAGACTCATGAAACAAACACATCAACAAGAAAACCATTGAGATTTTTCCCCAGTATGGTCGCCACTATGTTAGCGCTCAAATCTACCTTAGGCTGAAATAAGGTAAAACTCAAGGCTACATCAAACCACGCTCAACCTCGTAGCTAGCCCTACGAGGACAGGAGAGGGCTCTCTCCGGGTCTATCTCGGCAAAAGGTTTTCAGAGGGGCTGAGATGACTTATAATGAACAAGGAATACTGATTTTAGGCTAGTAAAGAGATAGGAAATTTTGATTTTGATTTTTTGGGTTTTTGTTGGAGAAATGGGAAAAAACAATTTTGGGTCCGGGGATAAGGCCAGATCTTTGCAGAATTAGAATTGGGGCGAGGTAGGCAATAGTCTTGATGCTTTTGATTGGGTGTATGGATGGATCAGAACGAAAAGGAGCTGAAGAGGGCAAGGGAGAACATGGATCCTCTCCAAACAGGTGAAAACATGTAAAACTAAACAAATTTAAAGGCAGAGCACTGTAAACAATGGATTCAACCTCATATACTCATTCATTTAGTTTCAGAAGCATAAAAAGGGAATGGCATACATCAAACATGAAAGAACTTACAATAAACTGAGAGAAAACACCATCAAGAACTGAAAGCCACAAGAATCCCAACAGGTGTTGCAAAACCTTTGATCTTTCCTTAGCCAAAATATGAAAAATATGTACAATAGTGTGCCAAGATCTTCCCCAAGAGTCCAACCTGTAGAATGTCTCAAAAATTACATCATATAGGCCTCCTAACCCCTTCCCACACCTCTAGGGGTCGAATTCCTCCTTCTAGGAGCAGTTCCAACTAATTCTAAACAAAGAACTAGAATATAGGCATCTAAACAACTTGCCTCTAAAAGGGAGGAAACTGATTCTTACATCTGATTTTTACTTTTTTAGGAGTGAATCATCTAGAATAGGTAAAAGTGAGTCAAAGTTACAAGCCAACCATCAATTTACATCATGATAACTCAAAAATTTCATCCACAAGCAAAATTGGTTCAACTGGCCGAAATTCTGAGCTGGAAGGTGAAAAATTGACCAAAAATCCATATGCGTAGCGCCCCTGAGCCATACGCATAGCGCGTCTTTCAGCATGATTGTGGGGCACTTCCCGGAATCCAAATTGAGTGCATGATAGCTCGTTGGAAATTCCTGGATATTGGCTATCCAACCCAAGTGGAATTTCCCAATTTGGAGCTCATTTGCCCCTCCAAAACTTCATTCTCCCAGAAGTACTTCCTGCTGGTGCAAAAGGTGGCAGCAAGGTGGTTTTCATGGTGTTTTTGGGATTTTTGATCATCCAGAACTTGATGAAATGCTTCGAGAATACTTGAGCATGCATAACTTACCATGACAAACCCAGAAATATAAATTTTTCCTTCAGCAAGTGTCCCAAACAAAAGCGAGCACGTCGACGCGCTACTCGTATAGCTGAAAAATCTGTTTTTGGACCAAAATATTTCAAAATGACAAAAATTTCTCTGAATTTGCTCAAATTCGGAGCGAAGACCCTCCATCATGTATCATGTCCAGCCAACGAAGCCTCGGCCAAAATCCGGAGTGGATCAGGCCTTTTCCGCCGTTTTAGTGCTCTGCTCAACCTCTTCTTCAGAATTTTCATTTTTGCTTTGCAAACATGCATGTGAGCCCAATAATGACCTTTCATGTGACGAAGCATGTCCTTGTCTCTATTGGCCTTTTCCAACAAATTATCCAGATTAATTTTAACATGCGTGAGGCAAGAATCTCGATTAGCCGGTGTCATATCACCATGTCTCTTCCGGGCCAATTGTCGATCCTCACGGATTCGCCGCAGCTCATAAAGTGTGTGCTCATCCTCTAGTTGTTTGTTGCGCTGCTCCAGGTAGTCTATCACCCACTGAGCCCTCTACAATTTCTCTTTCAGCATGTCATTCTCGGCCTTTTGTTCCTGGATGATCTCTTTCAGCTTCGAGCTAGGAGAGCTCGCATCAACATCAATGATCGTGAAATCAGTGCCCCGGCCTCCTGATGGGCCCTCATCATGCATGGGCCTCTTGCCCCTGTCCTGAAATTGTACCTGTGCTGAAGAAGAAGGCGAGACCCCTTCCACATCATGTGGAGATAATACTCGCTCTGCTGATGGAGTCAACGAGACCCCTTCCACCTCGGGTGGAGATAGTACTCGTCGTGTAGCTGCAAATAAGGCCCTGTGGCCTCGCTGGTATGTCACATACAATGGAGCACCGATATGCTCGACCTCATGAATGTCAGGCTGGTGTGAAGGCTCTCCCTCATCATGAACTACCTCGGGAAGCGGCTGTGGCGCTGTAAATAAGTCACGAGAGATGAAATCCTCCCAAGTGATGCCCTGCTGTGTCAACTGATGTACCACTACGATCTTGATCAGCACGTAATGATATATACTTCTATGCTGCTGTGCTGGGGTCTTCTTCTGTACAAAAATCATCATCCTCTCTATGTTGCGATACATGAAGTACGAAATGTTCATCATACGTACCCTCGTGAAATGCATCAACAAACGGACATGGTACGCATAGAGACGCGAGAATCTGCCCTCGCAACTGAAATACCGAATGATGAGTTTCATCAGTGGTGCAAACTCATCCTTCAGGAATCTGAAAGGAAAAACCCTGCTCAGGTGCCTCATATACCCAAGTTTGATGTATGGCTCATAGTGGAATTTCTCTAACTGCTGACGTTTGTTCCATTCCTCTCCTATATTTGGTATCCCGGTGGCCTGAGCAATAGTCTCTGGTGACAGAATGAAATCCACTTCGGCGAGGTTTAAACGGCCATCATGTAAATGTAGAAAAAATAGACGAGCTAGTTCACGATGAAGCTGGGTTTGTGAAATCATCTCACAGTATCGAAAACATGACTGATACCGAAAACAATCCATTGCAAGAGAACATGCCTGCAATTGAGCCAAAGAAGTAGGCTCCTCCCTGAGATGCTTACCACCTTTGCCACCTTTGTGAGGCCTCCGTGGCACATTACCCTCTGCTGTGGAATCACTATTAGACTCCTGCTCATAAACTGAATCTGTCTCTGACATGGCTTTGAAAACAAGATGTCTGCAATGTGAATGCTGATATAGGTGTAGTGAAGACAAAGTTTCAATGTATGCTCAAAACCCAAATATGCTACATATGTACCAAAGCATCATAAGAAAAAAAGTGACAGTGGTAATAGCTCTGTTTTAGTGGCATAAAAACAGTCTCTGTTTTGATCACAAGAAAATTTTGACAAATGAGTAGATAGTGTAATGTATGGTACATCCTTTGCAATACTGGCCAAGGATTTGTCAAAGGGGAAAAAATGAGTATGAGATCGTGTTTGTCAATGGGAATGGGAAAACACGGTGATAATGACCACAGTTGAAACAAATAGCAATGACAAAGCAGTAATATAATGGCGATGACAGCAGTGGTAAAATGACAAACTGAGAGCGTGAGGGCAGTGACACTTTGACAGTAGATGCATAGGTATATATATCAACAATACAAGCAGGGAAATTCTTCACAAGACCATCAACATGTATTCAAAACCCTAAGGAATAAAATCTGCTATGAACATAGGGTTTCACCTTTCCACATCAAACACACTAATTTCCCCACTTTAAAAACACCACAATCTTGTTCAAATTTCACTTATCAATGATGGAGAACCTACTTGGAAGCCGATTAAGGTGTTTGGGCATGAAATCGGATGCAAAGGCAAAAAAAATTTCGGCCCTGAGACTGTATGGGTAGCGCGCCTACCCAACGCGTAGCGCCCGTGGTTTTTAACACTGGCTGGGGATGTTATATGCGTAGCGTGCCCTATATGGGTAGCGCGCCTCCTCTGCTCGTAGCGCGCACCTCCAATGCCTATCCACAACTTTGCAAAACACGATTTCGGCCTTCAACATCACCAACGCGATTTCTGCCTTGAGGATTCGTGCAAATGAATTGTTTACCATGGTTTATATGTGAAGAAAATATCTCATAAAATCAGATTTGATTTTAAATTTACTCCATGACCCACTTTTATAATGTTTGCCACTTTGTCATTTGACCACTTAATACAATACTGTTCTTTGTCATTTTCATTACTTTTCTGAATCTTGGACTGATGATACCTTGTTGTTTTTTGCAGGGATTTGGCATTTGACTTTGGAAAAGATCAGAGGCTTGCTCTGAAACTGTATGGTGAAATAAATACAATTATTACAAAAAAAATGAAGTTTGACAATTTCTAGTTCCAAAACAGAGTTTTGGACTAGAAATGTCTTCAAATGTTTTTGATAATAAAAACGTGAAATAGAAATCTTTGAAACCAACCTCATGGCCTGCGGGCTTTTATTACATGTATGCAAAGGACTAAAAACCCTAGACTCTAGGACTAAAGACTCTTTTTAACGAAACTAATCATTTATGACAATGAATGCAATGACCATGAACTTCAGTGATTTTTGAGGAATTTTAATTAGCTCAGCAGGTACAAGCATGAGGAAACACAAGACAACCAGACCCCCTCGTCAGTCAATGGCATGCTCCTAGCGAAATGCAACGAAGTGGAACGAGCGAGACACCTAAGAATGATATGCAAAAAGCGAACTAATCTCTGACGGAGGGCTGTAAGGACCGACTCTAACATATGGAACAAAATGCACTCGAATACAATGGAGTCCCTTTTCCTTTTAGTGGCCCAGTTATAACATGACTCAAGAGCCTACTATTGGTTAGGTTTTTCTCCTTCAACTGTTAATTTATGTTATAATATGGACTCTTCTAGAGTCTTATTCATCATGTTCACTTGGCTAACCCCTTTTTTATGAATAATGAGGATTGACTTGAAATTCTCTCGAATCATGGTAGTCATACCAGGAAATTCAAATAATGAGTGACATAAATTTTGCATATGAATTCTGATTGAGAAGATTAATGCACCATTCGAAAGATGTGTAGAATAGTCCTCTGGGGTGTGACAATTAAGCGACACAGTTTTACCCCCAAAAAATATTGTTTGATCCCTCAAACTGCTTCTAGAAGGTTTCAACCCCTAATACGTCAAACTTGAACCCAACAGTTAAAATGGTTCTCTGTGTTGATTCCTCCACTTTTTCCACTTTGAAAGCATCAAGATGGATCCCAAATAATATAATTCTCAGGCATGGAAGGCTTACAGAGTTTTATATTCTCTACTTTCACCACTGAGTAAATGCACATGTATGGGGGTAAACTGAGTCTATGGGCATTATCTCCCACCTTTCCAGTATTTCAAAGGGACCAAATCGTAGAACCTTGATTTTCTTACGAAGACTCTGTAGCTTCTCCTTGTTCAACTCCAACCATACATTGACTTTAACCTTGAATGACTTCTTTGTTCTGTGTTGATCATGCCATATATTCAAGAATTCCCTATAGCAGAGAACTTGACGAAGAACCCTTCGGGAAAGAGGATTTGTTGGATAGTGGGTCAATCACAGTTAATTAGAGCTTTCATGCTATATTTGGTTTTTGAGCTTTCATGCCATAGTTGATTTTTGGATCTTTTTTGAGCCACCAATGCTTCCTATTCGTGTAAATGTATACTTGTCAAGGTCTCTTTCAACAAATTTTGCAACCACTTTGTATTTGTCCCTCTTCAAACCCATTCCATCAAATTTAATCTTGGAATGATGCTTTAGTATTTGTTGTCTACATTTTCTTATTTAGGCCGAGTAAGCACATACTCCACATCTTTAACACCTCCATTAGGCACTTTCATTGGATTTGTTCCTTCACTTTTGACCATGTCTACCTTCTCATCTCTTGAATAAATTTTCCCTTGGTAACTTTTATTATCATTCAATTAGGAAAACCACTCATTTTTTTCGTGTCATGAATCTCTCTTCTCTTCACGCTTTTCATGAGAAAATTCATACTTCATTTCTACAATCCTTTTCATAGTGACTAAGTTTTTCACAATAATAACACTTGCATTTGATACCTAGGCTGAAGTTTCCTCTCCTTTATGCTTTGAAGTTGTGATCTCTATGGCTTCATCTCTTGTCTCTTTGGTGACGAAAACTTTGCATTCATTTTCCCCTGTGCTTCAATACAAAGGCATGTTCACAACTATCTTCTTTATCATATATCTTATTTTTTTCTCATTCAATAAGAACAATCTTTTTAGCTTATTAAATGTGAAGGACATAACTCATGTTGATAAGATGAGACTTGCTACAAACACTAAAAATTTAAAGGAAAATTAATGGCAGTGATCCCATAAACCACCCTTATTCAAGGAGGCCTACGTCACAGGTTTGGGGGGGGGGATTCTAGTTATCAAATTATTATAAATGCTTTCACCGTTTTCTTAATCCATCTTAGCAAATGGATCTTCCGATCTTCACTATCGTCGAATTTCTCATAAGAGCTCAAGCGAAGAAGCTTCAGCAGCTGGACCTACTACTACAATCTATTACTAGACAATATCGCATCGAGACATACGTCCTTGCGCCTAATAATTTCTCATATATACCCTAACCTTTCATCGGCCTCTATTAAGAGAAGCCAATCCCACAGGGATTAGCTGCTGATGTTAGAAGAAATATGGAGGATTTTTATCAAAACGACCTCTAATTTCGAAGGTAGAAAATCATGATCTATTTCTTTATTTAATAGGCATTCATGTTGGCATAATTAAACAATGTATTTAACTTGAACATAGGAATCATAATTTGCAAGGCTCAAGAAAGTGATATTGTAAGATTTCATTAGAGCATGGTCCTTTCCTTTTGTTGATATGTTTTTATCTTTCAATAGTTGTCAAAAAATCATAAGTTAATGTTATATGCAAGCAATGTTGTAAGATTTTAGAGTAACATGGTCCTTTCCTTTTGTTGATATATTTATGTCTTTCAATAGTTGTCCAAAAAAACATAAGTTAGTTTTATATGCTATCCCCTTACCCAGTTTCCTTTAGAACATCTGGTTCAATTGCAACATCGATTAGTTATTTAAACTATTAAATAACTTCTATAAAATATAATATTTTTAGATAAAATAATAATATTAAATATGAGTTCATTGCTCTGCCCTACAAAACCAGGGATTCTGGTTCGATTGCCATTGTAATCATATACTTTGTATCGTCTATCTCGAGAACCTTTGACAGTTGTCTTTCTTACCCTACGCGTTTTTCACGCGTAATAGGGTCCAAGTTCGACTTCTTCACGCGTCCAAATAAATGAAAGTGACCCACCTCTCCTTTAAATACACTCCACGACAATCCAGAATGAATTGTAGCAGCAAAGAGGTTCATTTCACCTGCTTGGCAAGCAACTTTCAGTCGACGAATCATTCTTAATCCGCCTTGCCCTTACGGTTTTCAGTAGGTTAGGGTTTTTATTTGAAAATTGTTTTTCCCAGATAGACAGATTGTGTAATGGCGATTTCGAAGATAACGGCAGCAGTGAGTATTGAGAAATGGATGAAAATCGCTCCTTCCCGGAAGGAATATATGGGGAGACGACGCCCATCGGGTGAGAAAAGGTTGCTCCCTATCGCAGAAGAGCGGAGTCTCAGCAATGGCGAGCTCATGGATGGCCTTTATCCTGCCTTTCAAACCGTCTCTGAGTTCCGAGCTAAGGGCGACAATGAAAGATTTGCGCTGGCAGAATCTTAAAGCTTTTTCTTTGCCCAAAAAGTTTTCCTTGCAGTTTTGCAAATCAGAGTACCGTCTATGGGAATTGATCCGTGTTTAGGACACTCCAGTTGCAACCGACAAAATATTTTTCTTGCGGTTTTGCAAATCAGAGTGTCGTCTATGGGAATCGATCCATGTTTTGGACACTCCAGCTGTAACCAACAAAATATTTTATGTGTAGGAAAATTTTCTTGCAGTTTTTCGAATCAGGTTGTCGTTTATGGGAATCGATACGTGCTCTGGACTCTCCAGCTGTAACCCACCTAATCTTTTGTAATTATCTGAATTTATTAAATTCATTGTGACAGCTTCATTTTAAAATACATTTATTATTTTCTCAAATCTGGTATTTCCACTGCTCATCGGCATTCTTTTGAAACTGTGAAATTGTCGTTGGATTTCATTAATTGAAAATCTAAACATAATTTCCATTTGGTTACCCAATGCATTTTTGTTCAAATCTAGGAAATAGTTTTATAAGGATTTTGGTTAAAAAATTGTCACGACGATGTATAAAAATTGAACTTTGTAATAGGTTTGATTGGTTTGATTGGTTATTATTTAGATAAAGAAATACAGGTTATTTATTGTTTTATTGTTATTTTTATAATAATATTAATTGATATTTTTAGTTTTAATAAAATATTTTGAATTAATAGAAAGAAAATTATAAATATGTATATGTGAGAGTAGTTTTTAATGTATTTAGAGGAGAGGAATAACCTGTTTTTAATGTGAGAGTAGTTTTTAATGTAATTTTTTGGAGTTTCTGGTGCAAAAATTTGGTGAAAAAAATTGAGGTAAAATTTTGATTTCTGTTATTTAAATTAGTTTTTTATTATAAATATAGATTCAAAACCCTAAAAAATCCCTAGAACACTTCGATTGTGCAAGTTACTTATCAAATTTCTGTTTTCAATAGATTCTTGTCGGATTTTAAAGTATTAGACCGGAAAAATTCACCAGAAAAGCCTTCTATAATTCGCACTAAAGACAACTCCATATGTATTTATGTAAAAATGATGGCACCCGTTTATAATGATAAAAATCGTTTTTGTGTATTATTATTAATGGTGTGAGAGAATAAAAAAATTTCTTTGTTAATCTTTTAAATTGCTTTGGATTTAGATGATACAAGTTTGGGTTTGAATAAGGTTCATCATAAGGTTTATATTCATTTTCAATATATACTTATATTAATTCGGGATAACATAATTTTCTTTATAATTTATAAAGATGGAAAACATCAATAAAAATTTGAAATATGTTTTTAGATTCAAATTAGATTTAAGGTTTGTATTTGAAGTTGAATTGAGGTTTGACAAACTTGATGAGACCAGAAAATTTATAAATTTAAACCTCAATTTTCGACAAACCTAGGACATCCTAGGTTGTAATTAGAGTAAAATTTGTTGCTACTCTCCAATGGCACTAGGGTTCTTACCCTAGTTTCTCTCTAATGATTCTTGTGATCTCCCTCATTGTTACCTCTTCATGACATTTCCCTCTATTGATTGTTGTGATTTCCCTCATTGTTGCTTCTTGATGACATTTCCCTCTATACCTCTTACTTGAATGCTCTTATCTACCTTTAATCACTATTAAAATCATAGTAACCCTATCAATTTAGACAACAATGATGTACTCATTTGTAGTTAATCTTAATCTACCTTTAATTATTTCTAAAATCATGACCCTACCAACTTAAATAACAATGACATTGATGTTGCCTCTCCAAATCTATCGAAAAATTAATAGGAACCTCTTGTCCAATTGTGACCACCATCTTCTTGGCCCCATGCAATGCAATAATGCATCAACCAAGGTTGAATCCAACAATTGGTAGGTTTAATAGATCCTTCAAAGAGGGATTCACCTCACGTTTGGGTGTAGGTTAATGTTTGCCCTCCTCTTGTATGCGGATTTGAATGATTTAAGAGGCCCTTGCACTATCCATTGCAGTATATGAGTGTGCCAACATCTAAACCAAAAACTTCATTGACATGGGTTAATATGTAGATTCAACAAAATTTGGGCAAAACTTATCCATCAAAATCAATAAATTTATATGACCTAGGTGTTTGTAATCTAAGAAGAAACACGCATCTATCACTATGTTAAAGTGATCCATAAACTATTGTGGATATTTTATTGGGTAGTTCTTCATAATAGATTTGATGAAATAATACTTAAAATCTGAAATCTACACTATGAAGCTTAATTCATTTTTAGATCTTTGGATTTATTAATTATTTTCTTATTTTAATGCATGAAATAATAAAATATGTAGATAATATAGAACAATAAAATAAAACTCACAACCCACAATTGACACAAGATATAAATTGGAAACCCATTTATGGAGAAAACCTAACTCGAAAGTGAGGTTGCTTTGTTCTTTTTCTTTGAATGGAAATGGATGCAATTACAAAGAAGTAAAGTTTTATGGCTTAAGGGCTACTAAAATGCACACTCCCTCTATGTTTACTCTCTCCCTATGTATTATCAACTAATTTGCTCATCTATGGAACAAAATGCACTCAAATAGGATGGAGCCCCTTTTCCTTTTAGTGGCATAGTTATAACACGACTCGATAGCTTACACCTAGTTAGGTTTGACTCCTTCAACTATTAATTAAAGTTATAATATGGACTCTTCTATAGTCTTCTTCATCATGTTCACTTGGCTAACCCCTTTTTCATTAATAATGGGGATTGACGTGGCATTCTCTTGAATCATGGTAGTCATAACAGGAAAGTCAACTAACGAGTGACATAACTTTTGCGTATGAATTATGATTGAAGCTATTAATGCGCCATTGGAAAGGAATTTGTGTGTAGAATAGTGCTCTACGATGTGATAGTTAAGCGACACGTTTTTAACCCCAAAAAATATTGGTTGATGCCTCATACTACTTCCAGAAGGTTTCAACCCCCAATACGTCAAACTTGAACCCAACGATAAAAATGGTTCTCTGTGTTGATTTCTCCACTTTTTCCACTCTGAAAGCATCAAGATGGATCCTAAATAATATAACGATCCAATATGAATCATACTTCTCCATTTTGGGAGGATTTTGGTCCTCCAATGCATACATTGAATGACATGAGGAAATTCATCCTTCACCTTCTCTCAGGTGTACCATTTAGCTTTGCCTAAATTTCAACCCAATCTACCAAAGATCATGTTTCCCATGTTGTATAGTCCTAGACCTCTTTTGCAAAATTATATCCTTTGTCAACCTTTCCTTAACATTTGGTGCCAAATCCTCTAGAGAAGGTAGGACCTGTCCCTCTCCCTAATCTAGCATGGAAGGAATCTATAATTATAGAGGGATCTCTCCAATAAGTGCAAAGATGGATTTGTCTTTGAAGTTTGGTTAATGATATTGGGCTACTTATGAAGGCCGAGGGTTTTGTTTTGTTTTTGAATGGTTGAGCATGATTATGGTTTGAGTGGAAAGTCCTAAGTGGAAAGAGTTTCAAAGGTAAGAAGTTGCAAGCGATCAGAGTAAGTTTCGGCTAAAAAGATAGATATAACACTGGTTTTTAGTCCATTGGGCCATTGAGTCATAATAGGGCTTTTAATTGAGCAACAACATCAAGAGTGATCCAAGGGGCAAGTCATCTATATCACAAGATTATCGAGATTAAAATGATGGAAATGGAAACAATAAAGCATTGGAGGGGTGGAAACTGATAATAATTTCAACAAGAGTTTATAGTCGGTCCAAACAAGAAAAAACCTCTTAAGTAACTGTTTAAAACCAACCAAGGCTAGGGCTAACCATAGACTTCTTGGGCAAGTTTGTATTAAAACAGCTTAATTGACAAACAATCTAGTAATCCGCATAATTACCTCAGAAAGTATGAAAACAAATAAGAGACACAAAGTGCAACTTTTAGATCAGATAAGGTACTTTTAAACCTAGTCTGCGTTCATCCAACACCAAGAGAAACCTTCAGAATTTGCCCTTGGAGGAATAAAGCTAGAAAACAGCACACACCATCACTTTTCTAGTCTATCGTTAATAAGAAAATAATGAAAATAACATTCAAGAATAATGTTTAAGGCAAACGTAGGATGAAGGAACACCAGCATTCCTAACTGCTTAAACTGTATTGAATCATTCTTAAATAAACAATTTAGAGGAAAACATTGAGATAAAGCTTATCAGTCAAAGAAGGGTACTGTAAACAATAAATCCTAACTCTATGTTTGTTGTTCTTTATCAGAGAATAATGGACAATATGGCATACGTGAAAGGAAAAACAAATAACAAAGAAAGAAGCACTTCACCGGTGATATAGACCAGGATCCCAAGAAACAACGTGTTATTGATGTCAAACTAGTTACAGTCTTCAGGTCTTCAGGTCCAATGTTTCAGTTCAGCAATCATCCTCACTTTTCTCAGCCTAACTCATCTAATCACAAACAGAGCTTCAAGAGCCAGTGAACACTATTTACAAGTAGGAGTTTCAAGCTCAATTATATTTCAAAATTCAACAACCAACAATTTCTCATCTTCTACAGAGGTATTTGTAGAAGAATGAGGAGGTGAGATCTGATAAAAGATCTCCCAAGGCAATCAATACAGACTAATGACTTCTCGGCCTTTGAGGGGCTCAATGGAGAAGCGTACAGATATTCTCACTGTATTAATTGATTTAAATTTATGATTAAGCTCGATGGGAGCTTTTGTTGACTTTTAGGCTCTGTTTCAGGATGTAATAACTCTGCTGATATTTTGTGCATTAAATTCCTTTAGCAGAATTAAATCTTTGGCTGCGTTGAGGAAAATATCTTCATTTGATTAATAACTTCGACCTCTGTTTGAATTCTTTGAGGCACAGGTGGCTTTGTGGTAGATGGGAGGAATCAATTTGCCTCAAATGTGGCAGTGGAGGCCTTTCTGTCTGCTAAACACTTATGATTTTCCTTTAATTGTGTTTTTAATTTGGGAGAGTAGGCTTTTGATAATCAATCTTAGCCGTGATCCCTGAAAATCTGTCTTCAATCTTCTGTTCTGCTGTGTTCTGTCTTCGACACTGATACTCTTTTAATTGTGATTTAATAACACAGTGTCTTGTTGATATGCAGGCCGCGCAGGGCTCATATGGCATCAATGCCCATGGAGCATTGATGAAACGTGGAATTTGAACCCGTTGAATAGCTTCCCTTTGATTAATCAAAGGCATGGGAATCATCATTACCAGCCCTTGGCTTTCCTTTCAATATAATGGAAAACCATTAATCCTGCGTTATGGGTAAACTGTTTCAGAGGGCATGGGGAGAGAGCATGACCGTTGGATGGCATCATCCAATGGTGGGGATTTATTTAGAGGAGGTTAGAAGGAGAGCAGAGGAAGAAAATAAGTCGTAATCGTCGATCGTGCAATGATCAACGGTGGTGAATAGATCGGGAATCAACGATCAGAGGGGGCGAAAAAACAAATAACAAATCATACCCTATGAAATCTCTGATACGATTAATTGAGAGCCGTTGATCTAAGGATTAGATCAACTGGAGGGGTGAATCGGGAGATCAGTTATCGGAGTTTGGGAATAAAACCCTAAAACGCGACAATGGAAAATCTCCGATGTGATTATATATGAGGCGTCGATCTGAGATCGACGGCGGAAAATGAATTGAGAGGTGGTTATTGCGGGGGAGAAAAACTTGAAAGGTGCCGACGCGATTAAGCGCTAACTGTTTAATCGGCTTACGATCAATGGCGGAGATTGCTTTTAAAGCGAACCGGTGGAAACCCTTCATAATGCATGAAAAACCCAAAGTTTTAATATAATACAAAGTTTTGGTGGATCGGGGTGGAAAATATATACGAAATGGCTAGCGCCCGATTGTGGGGCCCGTGGTCTTTGTGTAATATAACATGCCCGGGGCGTATACAATAAAGGGCCAATCACAATCGGAGCTTCAGGCTTGGGTTTTTCAATCTAACCATTAAACTTTTCTGATGCGATAAGCGCCTTGGGACTTAAACTCTTGATCCCGGGCATAGGCTATATGGAATGAAAAACGGTGGGGGCGGGGTTTTTACATATGGGACTCAATTGCATCGGAAAGTTTGATGCGGGTCTTACCCATTGTGAATTTCTCCGATGCGATTGCGCTTCGGGTCTAGCACCTGGTTCTAGGATGCGGGCACGTGGAGGGGAAGTGGTTTAGGCTTAGCCCAAGGGGACTTAAGCCTTAATATGAAAAATATATGTTTCTATGATTTTTTCTGGTTTTCAAAGGATTTTGAGGGTTTTGGTACAGCTTAAAAATGAATTTTAAACTATGGAAAATGATTTTCATGAATGGAAGAAGGGGAATCATGAAAATAGAAGAATTTTATGGAGAAAAAAGGGGAACAAAATGAAAGTTAGTTTTTCAAGTGAGGAAAGGGAAAAAAGGTGATTTTGCAGCAGTTTCTTCTTATGAAATCAGCAGAATTTCTGAGTGTAAAATGGGCATAGCAGTGAAGATTCGGACAGAGGCATGAGACCCTCAAGAGTCTTCAAGAGCCAACACTTTTTGCAATAAAATTTGTTCCTTGAAGGCTCCAAAATGATTTAGCCACCTTTTGGTATAACAAATTTCATAGGTGGCTAACAGTGGCTCCACTTGGAAATGATGCCTTCTTGAAGGCATCAAGAACTTCAAACTTGCTTTTTCTGGGAGGCTGATCAGTTGCCTCATTCCTTGGGCTGCCTTTCTTTCTGTGGATGATCTTGCTTTGCTCTGAAAACATATTAGCAGCCATAAAAACAATGGATCTTCATCAATACAACCTGTCTACCTACCCAATCCTACTGATCTAACATTTTCTCTTCTTTAGAGTGCACTTGGATTGGCAAACTCTTTTACAACATTTTATTCTTTTGAAAGCAGGAAATCTAATCTATTTCTACTCCTTATTTCTCCATGGACTCAGATTAAACAGTTGAGTCCATATGATTCTCTATCTAATATACTAATCTGTTGGGATTAAACTGTCCAAAAGATTTTTATTCTCTAAATTCTACAAAAGAAATTAAAAAGCATACAAGTAAGGATTGAACAGTCTAACTTGTTGTTGATCTATGGCATAAAAAACAAGCTGCACATAGACATTTATTTTGCAATAAATCAAATAAAAATGGAAGGCATAAGATCTGAAAGTTCAAAGCACTGCCTTCTCTTTTCACAGCTCTGTTTTGACTCTTGCTTGAGTTGTTTCTTCCTTGTTCTGTGGTTCAGATTTTGAGCTGTTTAGAACCAGTTTATCTTTGTTTCTGACTCAATAAAATAGAACAGATTTGAGTCATCTCTTTGGAAACTTAGGTTCAGATTTTGAGAATGTTTGAACCTTTAATTTCTATCCTAATCTATCTACTGATAAGCCAAGATTAAACAGTTTGACAAATCGAATTCACTATCCTATCAGCAGTAAATTTAAAACTAATTAGTCAAGAATAAGTTGTTTGAATAACTAGAAGTGTGTTTTTCAGGAGTGGCATTTAAGTTTGCACACTTTCAGATTTGTTTCCCTTTTTGGTATGGGGCTGTACCTTTATTGTTTTTATAATCTGCCTTCTTTTCTTTCTTCCACTGTTTTTGTATTTTTGGTTTTTCTAACTTTGAATGCAATAGTGGATGGGATATTTATAATGAGAAAAATATAAAAAGGCTTCAAAACATAGCCTGGATCAAGAGAATTAATGTTTAAGCATCCTGCCATTGACAGGACCCCCAAACAATTCTACTCCATTCAACTCTTGTAAAAAATAGGCATTGTTACCAGCAGCTAAATGAATAGAGTAAGGGCCAAACCATAAGTTGTCAAATTTTCCGTGCTTTCCCTTGTCTTCCCTCCTTGAGTCCCACTTTAAAACTTTGTCCCCAATTTTGAAATTTCTGGCCTTTGTTCTTCTGTCAATTTTTTTTTTAATGTTGTCCTGGTTGTGCAATGCTTTGTTATAAACCTCCTCTCTGGTTTGTTGAAGATGAATGGTTTAATTTATTCTTCTGATCATGTCATTATCTTCAGTTTGCAACTCTTGAATCAACTTCATAACTGGTACACCAAGGCTGTTTGGAAAAATTGCATCAGTATCATACACAAGCTGGAAATGTGACATCCCAATATATTTCTTCAAAGTCAATCTTTCAGCCCAAAGTGCATGAACTAGCTTTGTGTGCCAATAATTTTTGTTGTCCTCCAACAGTTTCTTGATTATGTTCACTAAATTCTTGTTTGAGGATTCTTCAAGTCCATTACCTTGAGGGTAATAGGTCGTGGAATGCCCCAATGTTATCTGATACCTGTGACAGAATTCAACCATCTTCTTTGACCTAAATGCTGCTGCATTATCAGTGATGATCTTGGTAGGACAGTCAAATCTGGAGAGAATTTTAGTCTCTATGAATTTTATAATAACTGAATCATTGGCCTGCCTACAAGGTATGGCTTCTATCCACTTAGTGAAATAGTATGTGGTAGTGAGAATCCATCTATGCTGGGCAGAAGATAGTGGAAGGATTTCTCCTATGAAGTCAAGTTCCCACTGTTGAAAAGGAGCTTCAACAGTGATTGGATGCAGAGGTAGGGGTAGCAGTTTTATTTTTCTTTCAAAAAGTTGACATTTATGACAGGCTATGATCATCTTATGTATATCAGGAAAAAGAGTAGGCCAATAGAAACCAGCCCTCAAAATTTTGTTGGCTGTTGTCTTCCAGTAAAAATGACCTCCGCACTCTCCTTCATGGAACTCGTGCTTAACCTTCTCTGCATCAAACTCGGGCAAACATTTAAGCAATACACCACTTGCATTTTTCCAATAAAGATATCTATCTATAATGCAATAGTTTACAACTTTTAACTTTAGGAATCTTGCCTTTGTTTTTTTCAAACCGAGAGGTACATTTAAATTATATCAACATACCAAGAGGAATTCATAAAATGGTCTTCAACAATGGGAGTTGAGAATCATTCTTGGTCATCCAAAGCATCAATCATATTAATATCAAGAACTTCAAAATTGGATTCAGCCATCAATCTGGCCAGACCTTGGCCTTTGATGAGTTTAGTGGGTTTTATCTCTAAATCATATTCAAGGATAACATCAATCCACTTACCTCTCTTACCATCTGGGTCCTATGTTAGAATGTCTTTAACCACTGATTTTGGGACAAAGGCAATGATGTGTGAGTGAAGGATGTATACTCTAAAGTCTTTCAAAGCTTTAATCAAAGCAAAATATTGCTTCTCCATAATGTTATACTTCAGAGGGGCATCCTTCAATGCCTTGTTAAAGAATGCAATAGGCTGGTCTTGTCCTTGTGGATTTTTCTGTAAAAGGACAGCAGCTATGGTATGTTTTGATGCAAATGAAAAATATAAAAATATTTTGAAAAATCAGGATTTATTAGAACCGGTGTTTTCGTTAACGCTTGTTTCACCAGCTCAAAGGACTTCTTTGCTTCCAAGGTCCATTTTACCCCTTGCTCCTTTTTCAACATGTTTGTGATATTTATAAGAAGCTCAGCCAAGTTGGAGATGAAACTTCTCAAAAAGTTAATCTTTCCAATGAAAGATTGAAACTCCTTGATGTTCCGAGGACGAGAGATTTGCAATATGGCCTCAATCCTTTTGGGATCAATCTTAATACCCTCTTCTGAAATAATGTGCCCAAAAATTTTACCTTCTTGGAGACCGACTAGTGTCTTCTTAGAGTTTAAAGATATCCCAAACTTTCTGCATTTCTCGAAAACTCTTCTCAAATGTTCTAATTGATCTTCATCTGTCTTCGAAAACACAGTGACATCATCAAGGCATATAATGATGAAGTAGCCCAGTTCTTCCGAGAATGCTATATCCATGGCTCTCTGAAAAGTTGCTCTAGCATTCATTAGACCAAAAGGCATTTTCACAGACATGAAAGTGCCCCATGGTGTAGTAAAGGCTGTCTTTAATTGATCAACAGGATGAACTAAGATCTAATTGTACCCTGAGTAGCCATCAAGCAAAGAAATTCTTCTAGACCCTACCACCCTTTGTAAAATATGGTCCATCTTGGGCAAACGGTAGTTGTCTTTCAATGAAGCTTTGTTTAAGTCTCTAAAGTCTATACAAAGTCTGATCTCTCATGTTTTCTTCCTAACAGACACCAGATTAGACACCCACTCAGAATATCTAATAGGAACAATAATACCAGCTTCATACATTTTCATGATCTCCTTCTGAACCAAAGGCAACTGAACAAGGTTTATTCTACGCAGTTTCTATTTGAATGGTCTTTGGTTTTCTTTGAGGGGAATCTTGTGCTGTATTATTTCAATGTTATAGGATTTAAGATCTTCGTAACTCCACGCAAAAACATCAGAAAATTCTTTAAACAGCTCTATGTATTTGAGTTTAATGTGAGCTAGTAAAGTTCTAGACAGTTTAATCATCTTCAGTTTAAGTTCATTGCCTATATTGCACTCTTCCACTTCAGTCTCTACAGGTTCCATTTTTGGCTTCTTGGCCACATCGTTAAAATCAAACAACTCTTCTAAAGGTGTCAGACCGTTTGGCAAACTTTCGTCTTTAGAGTGCAGGGTTTCTAATTCCTCTGTTTCTAACTCTGCATTCAGCTCTATTTTATTTTCAAGTTTGCTAGAAAGAATATTAATATTGAAAAGCTTAGGAGACAGCTCTACTTCACCAAGAAATTTTTCTTCACTGCAATTTGTATCATAATCTGAGTCCAAACTGTTTAGTTCGAATTCATTTCTGAATTGCATGAAGTCTTCTATTTGTTTGTCTCTGTCAAACACCTGCCAATACTTTTCATTATCAGGCACGGCTGGTCTAAATTTTATCTGAGTTGTACAGTCTTTGGTTTCATATGGCATTAAGAATGTTCTAGCTGCAAAGGCTAAATTGTGGGCCACAATATTTTTTTTTCTTGCGACAAAAATCAGTTTGGACTCCTCGAAAGTTTTTAAAAGGTCCATGACATCGTTTCGGTAGGCCCTAAGTCTGGGATGATTTGCGTTATACTCCCCATCGACTTGCCTAATGACTAACTCTAAATCCCCATATACATTGATTCTCTTGGCTCCTAACTTTTTCAACAAACATAAACCTAAGAGAAGGGATTCATATTCCGCTATGTTGTTAGAACACTGAAAGTTCAATTTGCAAGAAATGTTTTCTGTGTGGTTGCTTTCAGTGTTGCAGATCCAGACACCTGCACCAGCATTGTTTTTAGTGTAGGATCTGTCAAAATACATACTCCACAGAGGACTATTTTTGGTTTCATCTATTTGGTGTTTTTCCTCTTCAACTAAAGTGCTTACGGTTTGTTGTGGAATCTCAATGCTTAATTTTATTTATTTCAACTCCTCAGGTTTTTTTTTTGTATTGAAGGTTGTTTTCTTAATTGTCAAGGTTTAAAAGCAATGGACGCATGACTTGTAGCTCAAGACATTTGTTTGGTTTGCTAATGTCTTCAAATGCAGCAAACTATTTTGACACTCCTACGTTGTGTTCCTCTTCCTCCCTATCGACCATTAATCTTGTTAAAGTGACTTGTTCACTAAGTGTTTCATCATTAAACATGATGAAAGAATCAAGGCCTGTATTTACATAATAAAGAGGAGAGTTTTGTGGTCGGTCTTGACTTGTAACTGTGTACTGCATATGGGACTCCCTGTAAAGTCTTCTAGTCTGATTGAAAACAGTGATAGTCGCATAGGTCATGTCCATTTTCATAGTCCCTTGTAACTTAGCCCCCAAAGATCTTGGTAATAGCATTCCATACTTTGGGGGCACATCAGCCACAACGATATCCATGACTAGACATTTGGCTGGAATTTGGGCTAAGTTAACGCAGATGTCTTTGATTAATCCTAAACATTTCACTCTGCTTGAATCAAAGGAGTAAAGGTCTTTATAAGGTCTGGTGCTTTCTAGACCCAGGCTCTCGATTACAGCTTTGGGCATTAAATTATGAGAAGCCCCGGAATCATGCATAGCGTTGTGCAAAATTTTGTCATGAACGTATAATCTTACATAAAAGGGAGGAACAGGTCCCTCTTGATATCTACCTTCAATCTTAAGACCAAAAATCAGCTCTGGTTGGTCATCGTTAAGATTAACAGTGTCCTCATTTTCTTCTATTTTTAAAGCCTTCAAAATTTTTGTCCTATATACATGCTAGGCAACTAACTCAGTCAGGGGAACAGAGATTTTGATCTTTGAAATTTCCTGCTCTAGGCTTAAATGAATTTGTTTCTTTGAAGAACTTGTTTCAACCTTATTGGCTGCCACTCTATCAGCAACATCAGCTTACTGATTTGTTCTATTTACATTTGACAAAATGGTTTTAACAGGAGTACTAGCTGAAGTGTTAGTACTCCTAATTTCCACACTCTGTTTATCATTGTTTTGAGTGTCTTTCTCTTTACCTTTATCCGAATTAACAACCAATGTTTTGTCCTTTTGTTTGACAACTTTAGGCTTGGTTGCAGTGTTGTTTTGTGAAGATTTGTCAGAGGTTTTGGTGTTGGGAGTTTTTTGACTGGTTTTACTTCTAAGGTCATATTCTCTTTGAGACTCTATGATGACATTCTCCATGTCTTGATAATAATTTTCATCATCATCTCTTTTGTCATCATAAGGTATGTAAAGACCTTGTTTTCTATCATAATGAATTCCAAAGTCATCATCTACTCCCAACATATTGATATCTTCTTCCTCTGTTATTTCATTTGTTTCCTCAACCTCACTTACATAGTTTTGATGAAAGGGAGGAGTGATATGTTGATCATCTTCCCTAGGTCTGTTTGGAGGTTGGTTCCTTCTAAAATTCTGATTTTGGTTCTGATTTCTATTTTGAGGAGCCTTTTGTTTTTGGCTTGCTTGTGCTCTCTTAATTATGCTGATCTCTTTCATCATCTCCTCCATCATTCTTTCCATCTTTGAGTTGGAAGTAGAGGGTGTAGACTCCTCTCTAAATGACACTCTCTTTTCATTTTTCATTCTTGCTCTCTTCTCCATCAATTTTCCTTCCACAGTGAGAGCGCCTTTTTGCATCTCTTCAAGAGTTGCAGGATCTCTTTCTCTCAGTTGATAAGCCATCTCAGGGTCAAACCCTTCAGGAAACTTGTTTAAAGCTGAGCCTTGTGGAAGTTTTAGATCTGGGGAAAGTGCATTATATACACTGTTAAATCTGGTACAATAAGCTTGTACACTTTTCCCTGTGTTTCTGCGGAGGTTCTTGTAATCGGAGAGGATTATTCTTCACTTCCCATTTTTTTAAGAATGTCTGATGGAAGGCTTGGAGATCATTGATACTGTGGGGGGTTAAGCCTTTAAACCATTTTCTTACTTCTCCCCCTTAGCTTTGAGCAAATAGTCTAAGCTTGACAGAATCATCATCAATTTCATTTCTGTCAAAGTAATCATTCATCTTATCCACATGTGATGTATTTGTAGCTTTGCTAGCATCATATAATGGAATTTTGGACTGATAGTCTTGTGGAAGATTGACTAATGGTACAGGAAGGACTAAGGGATCATACCATGTAGCCATGGCAGGAGGTGGGGGTGGATTTACAAGAGGGGGATTAACAAGAGGGAAAGTGGGGTGGAATGGAGTGGTTTGAACAATGGATGTAGGGTGAGAAAAAGTGGATGGACCAGGAGTAGATTGCTGAGCTGATTTCGGATGAGAGACACCTAAGTTGCGAAGGAAATGTAAATCAGGAGGTGTGGTTTCTTTGCTACCAGGATGTTCACTTGTTTGAGGAGATGAGAGTGAAGACTCAGAATCTAACTGATCTAAATCATCAAGAGACCTAGTTCTAAAGGGATTTGCTAAGTCAACTTGTGATTGTTGTAGAGCTGAAAGATTTTCAGGAACTAAACTAGCTCTCAAAGGTGATCTGAAATCAGTTGAATTTTTTATCTTAGGAGACTTCCTAAGGATACTTTCTAGGTTATTAACTATTTCAGGTGGATCAGGGTCAGGATAGGCTCTAGTATGAATCTTTCTAGGAGCCACTATGTTGTGTTTTTCAGACCCAAATAAACAAGAAAAGTTCAACCAAGTATGACAGTCTTTAAAAGGTCAACTAATCTGTTTACACAAATTTTAATCCTACAGTCCTCTAACTGAGTTTGAATGATATTACAATGATAAGGGTTCTTCCCAGTGGATTCTTAAGGTCTGTTTAGGATTGTGGAGTCGCCAAGTGGAAGTTTTTAGCTCCTAAGGAGGTAAAAGGCTTTATGGTCCACCACCATGCGTATTAGATACCAATCTGAAATATTTTTGGTGTTTTCTGAGTTATTTTTCAGTTGTGTGGTTTCTAAGAATGTCCTAACTCTGTTTCAAAACTTAGCTACGGTTATGAGACAAAGACAGTCTACTCTTATGGCTAAGTTGGCTGATTTTTCAAGGTTAGATAAAGTCTTATGAGAATCCTAGGGTTTTCCTAGTTTGTCTGATTCAAACAAGTTTTATCAAGATTACCATGTGTTTAGTAGTGCTTGAAAACACTGCTTTTTACTCACAAGGTTTTATGATGTTTTAAAGGGAACCTAATCGGAGGTTCTGGGTTGTCCCTAGCAGAGTCGCCAGAAATGTTAGTTGCTGCTGGTTGATATAACAAATGTTCTTTGAACCAAATCTCTGCTATCCTATGGTTACCTTAAAATGAAAATGATTCTGGGTTCGGTTCCCCAGTGGAGTCGCCAGAAATGTTAGGAATATTTAATCAGCAAGATTGGCAAAGTCTGATCATAGAAACAACATCGTTTCAACCACTTTGGGATTCTAGGATCTAGCCCTCCTGAATCCAGAGAGGGATCTCTCCAATAAGTGAAAAGATGGATTTGTATTTGAAGTTTGGTTAATGATATTAGGCCAGTTATGAAGGTCGAGGATTTTGTTTTGTTTTTGGATGGTTAAGCATGATTATGGTTTGAGTGAAAAGTCCTAAGTGGAAAGAGTTTCAAAGGTGAGAAGTTGTAAGCGATCAGAGTAAGTTTCGGCTAAAAAGATAGATATAACACTGGTTTTTAGTCCATTGGGCCATGGAGTCATAATAGGGCTTTTAATTGAGAAACAACATCAAGAGTGATCCAAGGGGCAATTCATCTATATCACAAGATTATTGAGATTAAAATGATAGAAATGGAAACAATAAAGCGTTGGAGGGGTGGAAACTGATAATAATTTCAACAAGGATTTATAGTCAGTCCAAACAAGAAAAAGCCTCTTAAGTAACTATTTAAAACCAACCAAGGCCAGGGCTAACCATAGACTTCTTGGGCAAGTTTGTATTAAAGCATCTTAATTGACAAACAATCCAGTAATCCGCATAATTACCTTCAGAAAGTATGAAAACACATAAGAGACACAAAGTGCAACTTTTAGATCAGATAAGGTACTTTTAAACCTAGTCTACTTTCTGTAGAAATTTTAATAGCTGATATATTATTCACCGAGATTCTCCTGATCACACACTATTTTAACTTCATGCACAATACAAAATCTCTTCTACCATTGATCATCACATGCGGAAATAAAATCAATTGCATGCACACATTAAAACCATAAACAATCACACATATGAACACAGTATTTCATGGGAAATCTTAAAGCTGAAAACCCAAACTATCTGTATATTATATATGTCATAGAGATCATGTAACAATCATTGTACAAATCTCCTCACAAGCTCTCAGCACAACCTCCAATTTCTACACACTAATCAAGCTAAATCTAGCAAAACACATGCTCCAATCTCTGCCACCTGATAGCCAGCCTCTATTGCGTAATCAATGTTGTAGGATGGCTCATTAAATAACTTGAACCACCTGGCTTGTACTGCAAAATCCTCATGGGCTTCTCCAATCACTGGTTGTTGCAAATATGCAACAGTATAGTCACAAATGATAGTTAACCTGCTCTTTCACCTATCTCTGCACTGGTCTCCACTGAAACTATCCATGCACTGAAGTTAATTGATGTATTCTTTAGTTGATTAATGAGTTTATAATTAGTGAATTAATTAATAATTAATTCACACCACTCTTCACTAATTGTATCAATTAGTTAAACTAGATACAAATAGCTCAATTTTGTTTAGATTAGTTAAACTAAACACAACTCCATTAACTCCTCAATCAACTCCACCAAACTCTGCCACATGAGTTCTAACTGAAGTATCCATGCAATAGCTCCACTTAACCCTCAGGAATAGCGTAATTCCTTCTGTCAGATCCTGTGCCACATCTGTGCACTTAACTGAAGTGCTCCAAGAGAATAAGATAATGTTTATAGTCCAAATATTATTAAGAGCTAATAATATTCGACATATCTATTTTTAGACTGGCAATCTAAAAATAGATTCCGCCCAATATGTCTAAAAATAGAAGTCCATCTATTTTTCCAACTTGACCAACCATCCACAAATAGCATCCTCCAACTCATAGAATATGATCGACATGTCTAAAAATAGACATAGTCTAAAAATAGACTTTGCGCCAAAAATAGCCTGCGGGCCCACTTAGTGAAGGCGACTTCTTTCCACTAAGCTCATCATATTGTTGCAATCTCAACACTCCCTCTCAACAAGATAAGGATTATCTGCCAACCCTATCCTGCCTCTGTGGTATTCGCATTTGCTCCTGGTGAGCGCCTTCATCAAGATATCAGCATCCCGATCCTCCGTGGGAATGTATGAAAGTAACATGATCTTCTGCTGCACACAATCTCTGATATGATGATACCGGATGTCAATGTGTTTAGATCTATCATGAAATACTGGATTAATCGAGAGTTTGATGCAACTCTGATTATCACAATATATCACAGTAGGATCTAAGTGTGAACTGAACAACCCGACCAGGATCTTCCTCATCCATATAGCCTCACATGCAGCCAAACTCGCTGCCATATACTCGGCCTCTGCTGAACTAAGTGCCACGGATCTCTGCTTCCTGCTGTACCAAGAAACTATTGTCGACCCGATACTGAAAATCCCTCCAGATGTGCTCTTTCTGTCCGTTGGGCTCCCTGCCCAATCTGCATCCGTGAAGCCACACAGCTTCACCTCATCCGACTGTCTGTACCACAATCCATATCCCGATGTGCCTCTGAGATAATGCAATACATGCTTGCTCGCCTTCCAGAAGAGCTTGGTAGGCTTAACCATAGCTTGTGAAAGCTGGTTAACTGCATAGCATATATCGGGTCGTGTATTGACCAGATACATAAGCGACCCCACCAACTGTCGATAAACAGTGGCATCCACTACCTCCGCTGAAGTAGCATCCTCCTTCCTCCATCCACTAGGAAGAGGAGTATCAACAGGCTTGCAGCCATGCATGTTGAACTTCTCCAGTATCTCCCGGGCATACTTGCCTTGAGAAACAAATAGTCCATCACTGCGCTGCCAAATTTCCAATCCCAGGAAATAATGAAGGAGGCCCAAGTCCTTCATCTCAAACTCTTTTGCAATATCATCCTTGCATGAGAGTATCAACAACTCATCACCTGTCAAAATCAAATCATCTACATAAAGTACAATGATCAGCAACTTACCCTCCACCACTATCTGGTATAGGTTCGGATCCACCTCACTCTTGGAGAATCCAAGTCCAGTGAAATAACTGTCTATCCGTGTGTACCAAGCACGAGGTGCTTGTTTCAACCCATACAACACTCTCTTGAACCTGCACACATGCGACTCACTGCTGAATATCTTGAAACCTTTGGGCTGCTCTATGTACACCTCCTCCTCAATCACCCCGTTGAGGAACGTAGTCTTCACATCCATCTAATGAATGTGCCACCCCATCTGCACTGAGAGAGCAAGAATCGTTCGTATGGAATAATACCTTGCAATAGGTGCAAAGGTCTCCTCATAATCTATCCCCTCAATCTGTGTGAGGCCTCGGGCAACAAATCTTGCCTTGTACTTATCCACACTCCTGTCAACTGCTTGCTTCACTTTGTAGATCCATCTTGAACCCACCACTGATTTCCCCTCCGGCCTTGGGACAATCTCCCATGCACTGTTTCTGACAATCGAATCATACTCTTCCACCATGGCATCTACCCATGCGGGATCCTTGACAGCTTCCTCGAAAGAGGATGGTTTCATCATGACACTTGCTCAAGGAGCCATGGTCGCAAGATAATCGGTCAGTGACTATTCTATCCGCGCCGTGATGCAGGTGGGTTTCGATGGTCTTGACTGAGCCGCCGCCGCCTGAGCCTTCAATGCCTCCGATGGTTGGCGCTACCCGAGTGGTCTCTTCCACTCCATGAACCTCCTCTTGTGGCTGATCCACATCCTGAGACTCATCCTTAGGAACTAATAGTTCCTCCTCTGCATGCAAGTGTGGTCCCTCTTAGGCAAACACTTCATGGCTTTCTCCTCCCGAAATTTGATATCCGTTGCACAACAATCTTGTGATTGTCTGGAAAATACACACGATAGTTGTGGGGCGTATCAGTGTACCCCACAAATATCCCAACCTCTGCAGTCGGCTCCAGCTTCTTTCTGGCATCCTTCGTCACATGAATGTAAACAGGTGAACCAAAAATCCTCAAATGGGAAATATCAGGCTTCTTACCAGAAAACGCCTCCTCGGGTGTACTCATGCCAAGTATCCTATGAGGACAATGGTTCTCATACATATATCGCAGTAATATTGCATGCCTCAGCCCACGTGTAGTGTGATGGGAAGGCCCTAATCATAAAAAGTGGATGTAGCACCCACGACGTCCCTCATTCCGCCTCGAAACCCCATTCCCTCGTGTGGGTTATGAGGTGCTATGAGCTCTCTTCGAATTCCTTCTGCGCTGCAAAAGTCCTTGAATTCGCCAGAGATGAATTCACCACCATTGTCACTCCTAAGAGCCTTCACCTTCTTCCCCGATTATTTCTCAACCAGTGCCTTGAACTCACAGAACTTTGAGTATGTCTCGCTCTTCTTCTGCATGAAGAAGATCCAGCACTTACGATAAAAATCATCAAAAAATATCACATAGTACCTGTGCTTTGCTGTCGAAGCTACTGAGAAAGGTCCACACACGTCTGTGTGAATTCTCTCAAGGATCGTCGTGGCGCGACTATCCTTCTCGTGAAAGGTGGCTTTCACAAATTTTCCCAAAGTACATCCCTTGCACTGATCTGACTGCACAAGTGTACCTTTGGGAAGCCCAGTAGAAATCTGTTGTAGTATCTTCAAAGCTCCATGGTGAAGGTGGCCCAATCTTCGGTGCCACAACTCGCCATCATCCCAGCTCACCACACCTTCTGCCTTGCCTGCCATTGATGCGCAGCCATCTACCAGCAATTGATAAAGGTTCTTAACTTGAACCCCTATCCTCCAGGTCTCACCAGTTGCCTTACTACGTAGGAAAGTCTTTCCCTCGCTAAAGAGAACATAATATATCTTCTCTTCTAACATCGCCATAGAGATAAGATTCTTCAATCCTGGAACATGCATCACTTCCTTCAATACGAAGGGTTTACTAGACTCCCTCTCAAAGGAAATGGTACCGATACCGATCGCATTGTATCTACCATCATCGCCCATCTCAATGTGCACTCCAAGATATTTCTCATCCAGATCAGTAAACAAATATCTATCTCCTGTCATGTGAAAAGATGCACCATTGTCAAGAAACCACACTGAACCCATCACACTTGAGACCAAGCATGCGATCAACGAAAATTCCAGCTCAAACTGTGAGGCTAAGGCCTCTCCCACTGCAGATCCAGCAGCCTACTTATTTTTCTTCTTCTGTGGACAATTAGTGGCGTAATGTCTGTGTTGGTGACAGTGAAAGCACTTCACCTTGGACATGTCCTGCTTCTTTCCTTTCACACCGGATTGAGAAGATTTCTTGCTCTTCCCCTTCTTTGCTTTGGCAGCCAAAGCACAATTTTCTTCATCAGAGTTCTTTGATGAAGATTCATCCCTGGTACTTTGCCTTATCTCCTCTTGCACAAGATCCGACCAAAGTCGCTCCCATCCTGGCAATTTCTCCCGACCATTGACAAAGTCTTGATAGGAATGCCAACTCTTCGAAAGCCCAAGGAGAGCCAAGCTCACCAAGTCCTCATCATAAACAGTCACCCCCACACTTCCCAGCTCATCCCTGCACTGGACAAACTTCGTGAGGTACTTAGGCATACTGTCGCCTTTCTCCATTTTTATGTTCCTAAGTTTATCCTTGAGCGCCAAATTCCTCTGGTCACTCTTGCTTTGGAATAAATCTGTCAAAGATTTCCATATCAAGAATGGAGAAGCCTTACCATGAAGGCTGGATACTATGTGATCCTTCACACCTTCCAACATAATCCTTAGACACTTTGTTGTCTTCTTTTGCCATGCGTCAAGTGCGACAGCATCGCTAGAAGCAGGTTTTGGAATTTATGCATCTTTGAACTCCTTCAACCCATTGTCATCTAGCATCGCCTCCATCCTGTCCTTCCATGCAATATAATTTGAGCTGCCCTCAAGGGCATACTCCAATCGCAATCCGTTGAAAGACATCTCAACTTCGACACCAAGAAAACACTGCTGCAAATTCGAATTCCACCAGCACAAAACTCAACCGTTTCAATGTTTTGCAATTGCTCCAATGATCAATATCGCTCTGATACCATGTAGAAATTTGAATAAATGATATATTATTCACTGAGATTCTCCTGATCACACACTATTTTAGCTTCATGCATAATACAAAATCTCTTCTACCATTGATCATCACATGCAGAAAGAAAATCAATTGCATGCATACATTAAAACCATAAACAATCACACATATGAACACAGTATTTCATGGGAAAGCTTAAAGCTGAAAACCCCAACTATCTGTATATTATATGTCATAGATATCATGTAACAATCATTGTACACAAAGCTCCTCACAAGCTCTCAGCACAACCTCCAATTGCTACACACTAATCAAGCTAGATCTAGCAAAACACATGCTCCAATCTCTGCCACCTGATAGCCAGCCTCTATTGCGTAATCAATGTTGTAGGATGGCTCATTAAATAACTTGAACCACCTGGCTTGTACTTTGCAATCCTCATGGGCTTCTCCAATCACTGGTTGTTGCAAATATGCAATAGTATAGTTACAACTGATAGTTAACCTGCTCTTTCACCTATCTTTGCACTGGTCTCCACTGAAACTGTCCATGCACTGAAGTTAACCGATGTATTCTTTAGTTTATTAATGAGTTTATAATTAGTGAATTAATTAATAATTAATTCACACCACTCTTCACTAGTTGTATCAATTAGTTAAACTAGATACAAATAGCTCAACTATGTTTAGATTAGTTAAACTGAACACAACTTCATTAACTCCTCAATCAACTCCACCAAACTTTGTCACATGAGTTTTAACTGAAGTATCCATGCAATAGCTCCACATAACCCTTAGGAATAGCGTAATTCCTTCTGTCAGCTCCTATGCCACATCTGTGCACTTAACTGAAATGCTCCAAGAGAATAAGATAATGTTTATAGTCCAAATATTATTAAGAGCTAATAATATTTGACATATCTATTTTTAGACTGGCAATCTAAAAATAGATTCCGCCCCATATGTCTAAAAATAGAAGTCCATCTATTTTTTCCAACTTGAGCAACCATCCACAAATAGCATCCTGCAACTCATAGAACATGATCCATATGTCTAAAAATAGACATAGTCTAAAAATAGACTTTGCGCCAAAAATAGCCTGCCGGCCCACTTAGTGAAGGAGACTTCTTTCCACTAAGCTCATCATCTTGTTGCAAACTCAACACTTTCAGCCAACACCAAGAGAAACCTTCAAAATTTTCCTTTGGAGGAATAAAGTTAGAAAACAGGGCACACCATCACTTTTCTAGTCTATCGTTAATAAGAAAATAATGAAAATAACATTCAAGAATAATGTTTAAGGAAAATAGTAGGACGAGGGAACGCCAACATTCCTAACTGCTTAAATTGTATTGAATCATTCTTAAATAAACAATTTAGAGGAAAACATTGAGATAAAGCTTATCAGTCAGAGAAGGGTACTGTAAACAGTAAATCCTAACTCTATGTTTGTTGTTCTTTATCAGAGAATAATGGACAATATGGCATACGTGAAAGGAAAAACAAATAACAAAGAAAGAAGCACTTCACCGGTGATATAGACCAGGATCCCAAGAAACAACTTGTTATTGATGTCAAACCAGTTACAGTCTTTAGGTCCAATGTTTCAGTTCAACAATCATCTTCACTTTTCTCAGCCTAACTCATCTAATCACAAACAGAGCTTCAAGAGCCAGTGAACACTATTTACAAGTAGGAGTTTCAAGCTCAAGTATATTTCAAAATTCAGAAACAAACAATTTCTCATCTTCTACAGAAGTATTTATAGAAGAATGAGGAGGTGAGATCTGATAAAAGATCTCCCAAGGCAATCAATACAGACTAATGACTTCTCGGCCTTTGAGGGGCTCAATGGAGAAGCGTACAGATATTCTCACTGTATTAATTGATTTACATTTAAGATTAAGCTCGATGGGAGCTTTTGTTGACTTTTAGGCTCTGTTTCAGGATGTAATAACTTTGCTGATATTTTATGCATTAAATTCCTTTAAAAAAATTAAATCTTTGGCTGCGCCGAGGCAAATATCTTCATTTGATTAATAACTTCGACCTCTGTTTGAATGCTTTGAGGCACAGGTGGCTTTGTGGTAGATGGGAGGAATCAATTTGCCTCAGATGTGGTGGTGGAGGCCTTTTTTGTCTACTAAACACTTATGATTTTCCTTTAATTGTGTTTTTAATTTGGGGGATTAGGTTTTTGATAATCAATCTTAGCCAAGATCCCCGCAAATCTGTCTTCAATCTTCTATTCTGCTATGTTCTGTCTTCGACACTGATAATCTTTTAATTGTGATTTAATAACACAGTGTCTTGTTGATGTGCAGGCCGCGCAGGGCTCATATGGCATCAATGCCCATGGAGCATTTATGAAACGTGGAATTTGAACCCGTTGAATAGTTTCCCTTTGATGAATCAAAGGCATGGGAATCGTCATTCCCAGCCCTTGGCTTTCCTTTCAATATAATGGAAAACCATTAATCCTGCGAAACACACAAAGTATTAAGAAATCCTGCGTTATGGGTAAACTGCTTCAAAGGGCATGGGGAGAGAGCATAATCGTTGGATGGCATCATCCAACGGTGGAGATTTATTTAGAGGAGGTTAGAAGGAGAGCAAAGGAAGAAAATTAGTCGTAACCGTCGATCGCACAATGATCAATGGTGGTGAATAGATCGGGAATCAGCGATCGGAGGGGGCAAAAAAATAAATAACAAATCACACCCTATGAAATCTCCAATGCGATTAATTGAGAGTCGTTGATCTGAGGATTAGATCAACGGCGGGGGGTGAATCGGAAGATCTGCAATCGGAGTTTGGGAATAAAACCCTAAAACATGACAATGGAAAATCTCCGATGCGATTATATATGAGGCGTCGATCTGTAGATCAGATCGACGGTGGAAAATGAATCGGGAGGTGGTTATGGCGGGGGAGAAAAACTTGAAAGGTGCCGACGTGATTAAGCGTTGACCGTTTAATCGGCTTACGATCAATGGCGGGGATTATTTTTAAAGCAAACTGGCGGAAACCCTTCATAATGCATGAAAAACCCAAAGTTTTAACATAATACAAAGTTTTGGTGGATCGGGGTGGAAAATATATACGAAATGGCTGGCGCCCGATTGCAAGGCCCGTGGTCTTTATGTAATATAACATGCCCGGGGCGTATACAATAAAGGGCCAATCACAATCGGAGCTTCGGGCTTGGGCTTTTCAATCTAACCATTAAACTTTTCCAATGCGATAAGTACCTTGGGACTTAAACTCTTGGTCCCGCGCATAGGCTATATGGAATGAAAAACGGTGGGGGCGGGGTTTTTACATATGGGACTCAATCGCATCGGAAAGTTTGATGCGGGTCTTACCCATTGTGAATTTCTCTGATGCGATTGTGCTTCGGGTCTAGCACCTGGTTCTAGGGTGCAGGCACGTGGAGGGGAAGTGGTTTAGGCTTAGCCCAAGGGGGCTTAAGCCTTTATATGAAAAATATATGTTTTTATGATTTTTTCTGGTTTTTCAAAGGATTTTGAGGGTTTCGGTACAGCTTAAAAATGAGTTTTAAACTATGGAAAATTATTTTCATGAATGTAAGAAGGGGAATCATGAAAATAGAGGAATTTTATGGAGGAAAAAGGGGAGAAAAATGAAATTTAGTTTTTCAAGTGAGGAAAGGGAAAAAAGGTGATTTTGTAGCAGTTTCTTCTTATGAAATCAACAGAATTTCTGAGTGTAAAATGGGCACAACAGTGAAGATTCGGACAAAGGCATGAGGCCATCAAGAGTCTTCAAGAGCCAACACTTTTTGCAATAAAATTCGTTCCTTGAAGGCTCCAAAATGATTTAGCCACCTTTTGGTATAACAAATTTCATAGGTGGCTAACAAAAGGTTTATAGAGTTTCATATTCTCTACATTCACCATTGGGTAAATGCACACGCATGGGGGTAAACTAAGTCTATTGGCATTATCTCCCACCTTTACAGTATTTCAAAGGGGCCAAATCATAGAACCTTGATTTTCTTACGAAGACCTTGTGACTTTTCCTTATTCAACTCCAACCATACTTTTTCTTTCACCTTGAAGGACTTCCTTGTTCTGTGTTGATCATGCCTAGCCTTGTATTTTTCTTTTGACTTCTGCAATGCCTCATGTACTTGTAGGTGGATTTTACTTATCTTCTCCAAAAAAAAAATTTCCTCAGGGCTTCCTTTTAAGATCCTCCCTCACCCCTTCTTGCTTCCCATATGCAATACCCAAAGGTGAAGGTGGAAAATATCCAAAACATGTTTCGAATGGGGACTTACTAGTAGAAGTGTGGATTGCTATGTTATAAGTGTGTTGTAGATATACCATATTTTAATCTCAAGTATTTGGATGCCTCTGATTGTATCCCCTCAAAATCTACACCAAATTCTTATTGACTACTTCTATTTGGTCATATGTTTCTGGATGGAATCTTGTAGATGTAACACCCTCCTCCCACATTTACCCAAAAATATTGGTCTGGTAGGGTAACCATGTGACAGGAAGCTAATATGATATGATTCAACCTCCTAGGTCACCTTATGGAAGTAGAACTGACAAAACACAACCAAAATTATCATCCACACAACCAACAAAACCTCAAGGAGCTACCCAACCTTTCCAGGTTACCAACCCTTGAGGGAACTCAACAATTAAAGGACCTTGGCCCTTACCAAGCCCTCCAAGTGAGTGTGAGCCCTAGTCGCTCCCATGAGCCTACATGAGTGTGACTGCAACCTCTTTCTACCAGTGTTATGCCAGCGACTACGAGATTTAAGGTTGAATTCCATGGCTAGGACTGAGTCACTGCCCAGAGCTTCATGGAATTTACAGAAATGGAATGAAACATGGAAACAATGATACCAATGCAGATTATTGAATAGAAACTTGATTGGAACCTTACTATCCATGATAGGTATTTCATCAAACGTGTCAAAAATATGCATTCTACAAGTTTAAATAACAATTTGAGCATAGGGGTCTCATACTTATTTGAGAATCGCTAAGAAGCACTGATGCCTTATATCATTAGTTACATTATCATCTATTAGGTCATATATTCATTTCTCATTCATTTACAAATAAAACACGATGATAACCATACATTTTCACTATCATAAAACACATTCATAACCATCAAATAAACCACAAAAATACTGAGGATACAACAGCCATAAATGCTACATATAATCCAATACATTTACACATAAAATACCAAGGAATGAAACTCTTATTAATGAATGCAAAAGCCAACTCGGTATGGGACTACCACATTCCAACCGACCATAAATTGGGTGAGCCAAATCTCTCTTCAACCAATCACCCACATGCCATATTCTAATCATGGATGTGGGACTCAAACCAAAATAACAAACCAGGGCTTCCCTAGGCTACACCACCTCACCCTCATCAATAGAAACCAACTTTGCCGCAATCCTCACTAGATCACTAGGCCATAAACAAGCATGGATGCCACCATATTTCTCCACCTACATCGTGAGGAATTTTCTTGTCTCTTAGTCTCTAGACCTTACCACAATCCACATCGGATCACTAGGCCCTAACAGAGACTCCAATATCTGGGATTTACCGCGATCCACGCCGGATCACTAGGCCCTAACCAAAACTCCACTCTCCAAGGTTTACGGTATATCCCATCCCTAGTTTCCTAGTCCTTATGGAGAGCACCCACTTCTAGGATTTACCATATATCTCTCCATTCACTGGTTGAGGATTCCTAGGCCCACCGAAGCACAATACCTGACTTTACCACAACCCACAGTCTGGTTCAAGGGTTACTAGGTGATCCGAATGGAAAATGACATCCACCCATGGTATCCACCCACCCATACAATTTACCTATGTTATTGTAAATAGCATCAACCCATGGTATTCATCCACCCATGGTATTGTAACTGACATCTATCCATGATATTCATTCACCCATGGTATTCATCCACACATGGAATTTACCCATGGTATTGTAAGCTACCCATAGTATTGACCCATGGTATCCACCTATGGAATCTACCCATGGTATTGTAACTCAAAAAAAAAATCTATAACTAAAAAGCCTCACTTTGTAAAAGGACATATGGTCCACCACAATGTAGCTTCTACAATTATTCTCTGTTTTAATAAAACAAGTTTCTTTGTGGTTTTATTTGTTGTGTATTCTCTCTTTTTTCTGGCATTCTAATTTTGCAGATCTTGTTAGATCCATTTCAATTTTTTAGATCTTGGGGGTTTTCTCCTAAGATCTGGATCAGTGGTATTAGATTCAGGTTACGAATCCATTGGAATGAGGGTTTGAAGCATATTTCACTTTCAATGTTTTGCAGCAATCTTCAGCAAACTCTATGATTTTTTTGGGTGGTGAGTTTGCAAAATTTTGGTGAAACTTTTACAAAAACAAAGACTATATCTGGATTCCTTGCAAAAAATTACCCATATTCAAAAAAAAATCGGCCGAATTGGAGTTCGGATGAGAGAGATATCGCTGATTCAAAATCAGCAGTATTGCAGTAATTTTTCTGACGACAATTCATGGACGACGGCTCTCCTATCATTTCTTGTAGTTTTTAGTGTGAAATTTCAGATAAGTGGTTATAGATCCGATCTTCTCTTGAAAAATCACCTGATTTCAAAAAATAAATCGGCCGAATCGAAGTTCAGATGAGGGAGTTATCGTTGATTTAAAATCAGCTATCTTTTTAGAAATTTTGTGACGGTAGGACGGTTCTAGCATGAATCTGAGAGTGTAGAGTCTCCAGATAGTGATTTCAGACGTAGAGGAAGATGAAGAATGATCATTCCATTTCCAAAAACAGGTTATAATACATATTTCGAGTTATATTGACCGAGTTATGCTCATTTTAAATCTGGATCAGCATTTAGAACGAATTCCCTTTGGAGACGTGCCCTGCCACCTCGCTTTAGTAGGCACCTACTTGACATTCATTAGTTTCAGCATAGCAGCACTCGGCTTGGGTTATTTGGAGATGTTCCCTCCCACCCCAAGCTATGTAGGCACCTGCTACTTCATCAACAACCAGCATCACGGTTATGGGTCAACCGCACAAAATCCTTCTCATCGAAGTCCATTTGCTAGGCCGCACATCGTTAGTATCACAGTTGGTCACAAGCATTACAAGGTATCTCTATCCTCAGATCTTCATTTTCCATGGTTTTGGGTCATCCATAAACCCACACTTCATCAAATTCCATTTTCGAGGCTGCACACTGTCAATATCACAGTTGGTCACAAGCATTACAGGGTATCTTTATCCTCGGATCTTCGTTCATTACAGTTATGGGTTAACTACACAAAACCCTTCTCTTCAATGGCTCTTCATATTCAACAAAGGCTTCTCAGGAGGAAACTTCACGCAATGGGGACCATTGCTTCTTAAAGAGTGGGGAATGATCTAAATGGAAAATGGCATCCACCCATGGTATTCATCCACCCATGGTATTGTAAATATCGTCAAACCATGGTATTTATTCACCCATGGTATTGTAACTGACATCTATCCATGATATTCATTCACCCATGGTATGTATCCACCCATGATATTCATCCACACATGGAATTTACCCATGGTATTGTAAGTGGTATCTACCCATGTTATTGACCCATGGTATCCACCTATGGTATCTACCCATGGTATTGTAAATAAAAAAAAAGTTATAAATAACAAGCCTCACTTTGTAAAAGGACAGATGGTCCACCACAATGTAGCTTCTACAATTATTCTCTGTTTTAATAAAACAAGTTTCTTTGTGGTTTTATTTGTTGTGTATTCTCTCTTTTTTGTGGCATTCTAATTTTGCAGATCTTATCAGATTCATTTCAATTTTTTAGATCTTGGGGGCTTCCCTCTAAGATCCGGATCACTAGGCCAATGACTTTACCGCAATCCACAGTCTGATTCAGGGATTACTAGGCCACATGATCTTTTATTTCAGAGATCCACCTCACTCAAATTCGAATACATCAATAAATCCAACTTAACCAAAACGTGAGAACCCCATCACACCATGGCTATCAAAAATGGAAAGGCAAGGCTGAAGAACATTGTCACACTTGGAAAAACCCATGCCAATGACAGAAAGAGAACCAATAACACACATGCATAACCATGCATGCCAAATATAGCAAGGAAATTACATATGCAAATCGATACCTACAAGTAAACCCATTGTAGTTTTTTGATCCTGATCTTCCTTGCTTTATCTTTACTTCCTATTTTCCTTCTTTGTCTTTCTTGATCCAATGTTGAAGTGATCCAAGAAAACTCTAAGTGTCTAAGAGTGAGAGAGAGAGAGAATAGAGAGAGAGCTCCAAAACTAAACTAACAAAAAGTACCAACTGATCCTCAGAAGCATTTTTATCAATTAGGATTTTTTCTTCATTTTCCATTATTTTCCTTCATTTCCCCCTCACATGCGACCTGGGACATTTCACCTTCCTTTTCTCCTAATTTCCTTCATTTTCATCAATAAATTGCCAAAAATGCCATTTTATTTTCTAAATGCCTTTGCTATTTCCTTTGCCAATTTACTTAGCCCTAATAATCCAAATGATCACCCACACTAGGTTGCTTTTCCCACCATTCAACATGGAATACGTGTCCCATGGCCATGGTATTATTATTATTTTTTTTACATTAATTTTTAACCAGGGCTGTTACAGAACCCTCCCCCTTGGGAGAATGTTGTCATCGGTGTTCAATGACACCTACAACCAACAAGACTGTTGAAAGAAAAACATACTTCCCATGGAGCTTTATGACACAACTCGTTGCAGTATTTACAATGACATCTTGTTGAAAACATGAAAATCATACCGTTACTGGAGCTTTATAACACAACAATAACAACCACATATACTTATACACATTTTCTTCAACCAAAAAATAACCATACTATCTATGGAGCTTTATAAATCCAACTGGATACAATATTTACAATAATATACACATGCACATTTGATCAACCAACAAATAAAAGGATATGATGCATGTATCTGCAACAAGGGAATCTAGAGGATCATGCCTCCACCCTCAAAGTAATAACAAGATTCACCTCCTTCCCAGGAAGTCCATAATCCACTACTAAAGTCAAAGTCCGCATCCAATGTCTAGTGCTACAGTCCTGTGCTACTATACCCTCAGTGAATAATTTTCGACTCATTTTTCTAGGACACACTCCCAATGTGCATATGATTCCATCTAGAAATTCTAATGACCAAAACAAATCCATTTGTGACCTTCCCTTCTTGGTTACATAGTCTCTCGAGTGATCCAGTAACCCCCTTCTGTGCAGTCACTCATCTTCCAAGTTCCCCAGCATCCCATATCCCAGGTAATCCATCCCTTGGCAAGGCTTCCTCGCATCAAAAGGTCAACAACCAAGGCATATACCTACCTCAAAACCATCATACCGGTCATAGCATGCTTATGGAAATCAATTGACACTATTGGGCACTAGTGTCCCACAATGCCCCTACTCGTAAAGTGCTTTTGCCAATATACTATTGCCAATTTGAATTCATTTTATTGCTGCTAGTAATTCTTGCAGTCAATTTCAACTATCCCAAATCAAACATTGCATGTTTTCCTTTACCAAGCACATATTTTCCATTAGATTAAAAATAAATTGAAATAAACTCAAATCATACCTCATCGGTAGTTCGCCAACAAGGTACACTTGCAATTTTGTTCACTTCTTGTCACAACAATTCAAACTAGTTGTTTGATCAAATAATCATGTATAAACATGTCACATCCTGTTAGATCGAAACACAACCATCATAATCAAAATCATAGATCACATGTAGCCATCATAAATAAAAATCATAGATCACATGCATAATTAAAATTGAAATAAAATACTAAAACTTATCCTTTAATCAGTCATTTGCTTCTACCTTTATCCTTTGTCATTTTTGTACACACACTGAATCAATGTCCATACCCGGGAAGCACTCAGTTCTTTCTCTTCAACCATATACACATACACATAGTGTGCATTGCATATATACAACCACACATGACATACAACATCATACAATACATGCACCTACACCTGACATACAACACATACACCTACACCCAGTGTACGACACAACACAATACTTATACGTACACATAGTACAACACACGAATACACATGTTGTGATACCATGACTACACGATGCACATTCACAATACCACTCGTACACAAAACGAGACATGTACCACATGCACACAATACCACATATGCACAACACGACATGTATGACATGTACACAATACCACAACATATACATAGTACCACATGTACACAACACCACCTACACAACGTGTGCACAACATCACATGTACACGAAACCACCTGCACAACATGTACACAACACCACATGTACACTGCACAACTTGTACAATGTGTACACAATACCACGTGTACACAACACCATATGCACGACATGTACACGATACCACATGTACACAGTGCCACATGCACGACATGTACACAACACCACCTGCACACAGCACCACATGTATAATCATGCACATAACATCATATGTACATAGACCTTATGTACAACATGCACACAACACCATATGTACATAACATTGCATATACAACATGTACATAGAACCATATGTACACAACATCGCATATCCAACATGCACACAACACTGCATATCTAACATGTACATAACACCATCTATACCGAGCACTGCATATGCAATAAACACACAACACCATATATACAACATCATATGTACACAATACTACATATGTTATATGTACACATCACCATACTTACAATCACTGAATATACAAAATGCACAACATATACACAATAGTAGTATTGCACATCCATAGACCACACGCTGACCACACAAAGAAAATTTTATTCTAGTGTCTTTCCACCATTAGGGGAATTTTGAGGTCTAAAATGGGCCTCCTAAGAAAAATGTACAACTAAAATAAACTTATAAGAACCAATAGGATTCAAGATGCTGATATCAACCATGGGGGATGATTCACCATTTTTTAAGTAAAAGGGTAAAAATATAAAAAGATAATAAAATAATAAAAATACTTTTTCAACTTATCTCCCAAATTTTTTACTCAAATTTCGAGCAGTAGTACTCATTGGATGAAAAATTTAATTTCTCATCTAAGGAGTACCCATGTTGCATACTTTTGATGGACCTTGGTACATGAAAAATGAGAAATACATCAAAAAACGTGATTGCAATCACGTTTTTCATGTAACAAGATCCATTGAAAGTATGCAACATGGGTACTCCTTGGATGAGGAATTAAATTTTGCATCCACCAAGTACTCCCGCTCGAAATTTGAGTAAATAATTTGGGATATAAGTTGAAAATACGAGTTGAAAAAATAGTTTTTCTTTTCTCCTCTAAAACTTGATGATGTAATAAAATCTTATTTTTATTATTTCCACTATTATTTTATAATTTCCTTAGGAGGCTCATTTTAGACCTCAAAATTCCCCTAATGTATCCATGTTTATCCTAGCATGTCACAGATCACACTACTTTCACTTCACTAATGTACCCCTCAACATTACATGTCTATAACATATACATAGGCATAGTACAAGCATATAATATCAATTCATATCCACATGATATTGACCTCATAGATATGTTAGGACTACTCTTCCCACTTGATTCCCCATATGACCATGAATATCTTTCATGGCATTCACTTGCATAAGCAATCATTCCTTCACAAGAATGATCCCTAGAAACCCTGTCAAATAGTGACATAGACACATACATACATACATATATATAAACATTAGCATAAAATAATCATGATCATGTGAAAAAACAACATACATACCTACATATATACATATAAACATTAGCATAAAAACAATTATGATCCGTGATGACCTTGTCAGACATGACATACATACATACATACATGTATACATATATCGACATCATCATAATCATACTCACAACATAATTATCAGATAACATAACGTCAAGGTTAAGAGAACAACCTTTATCCATGCACAACATGCACAACAATGAATACAATAGTTCCCAACATAGCCAAGGTGTATCATGAATCAAATCCATTTAATTTACCTTTCTGGTTACCTTTCTCATGTCTGTACTACCACCGTCCATTTACCACAATGGACCCAACCACTCCAACCGACTGTCATATTCTTACCTTCCGCTTCCCTTATACATGCACTAGGCTTCATCTAGGTCTCACATTACTTGTTTTACTTCATTCAGCTTTTCCTGAGCTCCATTATTTTCCTCTTTCCAACTAATTCCCAAGGCCCTCAAAGAATAAAAGGAAAGAACAATATACAAACCAAATAAAACCATGAAAACCAATAGAAATATGACACCACAAAAAAAGTGGCATGGCCTTGGACCAGACATAAAAATAATTGCAATCAATCACAAACAAATCACAAAATACCAAAAGCACGAGACTAACAACCAAAACCATGACTCAATCCCCATGGGTTCCCAATGCTTCTAAGGGAAAGCTCAACCTGAGCCTTCTTCAAGATTTCATAGCAGTCTCTTTTGTCATGCAATCCCCTGCATCATACCACCATAAACACATAATTGTTAGTGCATAATTAAATATAACAATATACCATTTATCTTACCTTGTTGTGCCAAGCACGTTGCCATGTGACTGAACACACATGCCAACCACATGTTCCAAAGATAAAGATAACATATCTATTAATTTGAAATCAACATTTACCAAGTCTAACAACTGTGTCATAATCAACAATGACCTCACATTCATTAGTCATAATACATACTGCTACAACTATCACCTACTTACACTCAAGTACATATCAGTTGTCTCAACACATGTGTTAGTACAACCATCTTAAAACAAGATCATTTCTTCAAGTAATCTTATAGACACATACTCATATCATGCAATTAATCCAACATTCAAAAAAAATATAGAAGAAATAATAGACACCAAACACTCAAACACGAATATACGACATAATCAAACAGTGGAGAACCAAGTAAACGACATAGACAAACTCATACCTTAATGTATCTCAGAGGAGGTTATCTTATTGGAAAAATCAATATAGACTAGCACAATATAACTTATCAACATATAATCTCAAACATAAATAATGTCATGATATCCATAACAATAACTAGCTAACATGTTCACATCATAAACTCATAAACAATTGTCATTCATGCATAAAAATCACACATGCACAATCAATCTAGATTAGTACAACACAATATCACAAATATATCATCTCATACATGAATGTCATAACCATAACCATCTGCACAGACCAATCCAGATCAACATGATACATATAACATCAAGATCTTAATACAATAACCCTAATCATCAAGTTAACTAACATATAACATACTCATCAATAACATATAACATAATCATCAATATACAATAAAAAAATTAACATATAACATACTTTTCAACAAAATATAAAATAATTATCATAAAACAACAAAAACAATGCATATAACAACAAGTTACTATCATTCATGACTATTCGACACATGTGCATATGACCACATTGATTCACTAGCATCTACCATGCATGTAACCAAAACAAAAATAAAATGAAAAAATGTATATAACCCTAATGCATATAACAATCCATTAACTAACATACATGCATGCCAAACATACAATACCTATATTACGATATGCTCTTACCCCGAAGTCTAGTGCCATAAATTCACTTCGATGATCTACATATCCTGCTCTATATTAGCCAAAACATTTGCATCATATCACACCAATAGCATCACAATGACATAAAATGCATACAATGACCTCATGGACAACAACTTTAACCATAAAAATGCATGCATAACAACATATAGACACTTAAATGCATAATAAATGCATATACAACTGACATGCATTCATGACTAACACATCCAAACAAAAACAACATCAACTCCTACATGACAACACAATGAAAACCATGGCCACCACCATGCATACTCAATAAGCGCATAGAACACAAGAATAAGAAACATATATGCTATCGACATGAATGCACAACCCACACACCACCCATCCAATATGAGGGGTGAACCATGCTCTGATACCATTCTAAGGTATCAGATATCACACAAAGAGAATGGAAACTAGAAACCACCCAAAGAGAATGAAACCATGCTCTGATACCACTCTGTAACACCCTCCTCCCACATTTACCCAAACATACCAGTCCACTAGGGTAAACAAGTGACGAGAGACTACTGTGATCTGATTCAACCTCTTAGGTCACCTTAAGGAAGTAGAACCGACAAAACACAACCAAACTATTCATCCACACAACCAACAGAACCTCCAGGAGCTACCCCATCTTTCCATGTGACCAACCCCTGAGGGAACTCAGCAATTCAAGGACTTAGACCCTTGACAATCCCTCCAAGCGACTAAGAGCCCCAGTCTCTCCGATGAGCCTGCATGAGTGCGACTGTAGCCTTTTTCTACCAGTGTTATGCCAATGACTGCGTGATTTAACACTGAATTCGAGGGCTAGGACCCGATCAATGCTCAGAACTTCATGGAATTTACATAAATGGAATGAAACATGGAAACAATGATACCAATGCAGATTATCGAATAGAAACTTGACTGGACCCCTACTAGCTATGACAAGCATTTCGTCAAACATGTCAAAAATATGCATTCTACAAGTTTAAACAAAGGATCTGAGCATAGGGGTCTCATACTTATCTGAGAATTTATATGAAGCACTAATGCCTTATATCGTTAGCTACATTATCATCTATTAGGTCATATATTCATTACTCATTCATTTACAAATCAAACACGATGAGAACCATACATTTTCACTCTTATAAAACACATTCATAACCAGCGTATAAACCACATAAATATTGAGGATACAACAACCATAAATGCTGCATAAAATCTATTACATTTGTACATAAAATACCAAGGAAATGAACTCTTATTAATGAATGCAAAATCCAACCCATTATAAGACTACCACGTTCCACCTTACCATAGATTGGCTGGGCCAAATATCTCTTCAGGAAATCACCCTCGTGCCATATTCCAAGCATGAATGTGGGACTCAAACCAAAAGAACCAACCACGGCTTCCCGAGGCTACGCCACCTCACCCTCATCAATAGAAATCGGCTTTACCGCAATCCTCACTGGATCACTAGGCCATAAACAAGCATGGATGCCACCAAATTTCTCCACCTACATTGTGAAGAATTTTCCTGTCTCCTAGTATCTAGGCTTTACCGCAATCCACACCAGATCACTAGACCCTAACCGAGACTCTACTATCTACGCTTTAACGTACATCCCATCTCGGAATTCATAAGCTTGATGGAGAGCACCCACCTATAGGATTTACCATATATCCCTCCATTCATCGGTCGAGGATTCCTAGGTCCACCGAGGCACACAATACCTGGATTTACCACAACCCACAATCCGATTCAGGGGTTACTAGGCCAGTGGCTTTACCACAATCCACAGTCTGGTTCAGGGATCACTAGGCCATGTTTTATTTTATTTCGGAGATCCACCTCACTTAACATCGAATCCATCAAGCAATCCAACTCAACCAAAACATGAGAACCCCATCACACCATGGCTATCTGGAAATGGTAAGGAAAGGCTGAAGAACACTATCACACTAGGAAAAACCCATGCCAATGACAGAAAGAGAACCAAGAAAACACATGCATAACCATGCATGAAAAATCTAGCAAGGAAATGACACATGCAAATCGATATCTGCAAGTAAACTTGTTGTCGCTGCTTGATCATGCTCTTCCTTGCTTGATCTTTGCTTCCTCTTTACCTTATTTTCCTTTCTTGATCCAATGTTGAAGTTCTACAAGAAAAATCTAAGTGTCTAAGAGTGACATAAAGAGAGAATAAAGGGAGAGCTCCAAAAATGAACTGACAAAAAGTACCAATTGACCCTCATAAGCCTTTTTATCAATTATGCCTCTATTTTCTTCATTTTCCATTATTTTCCTTCATTTTCCTCTTTACATGAAACCTATAACCTTTCACCTTCATTTTCTCCTAATTTCCTTTATTTTCATAAATAAATTGCCAAAAATATGCCTTTTCCATTGCCTTTGCCAATTTCCTTGGCCATAATAAACCAAATGAACACCTACATTAGGATGCTTTTCCCACCATTCAGCTTGGAATATGTGTCCTATGACCACGGTCTTATTATATTTCCTTTTACATGAAATTTTAACTAGAGATATTAAGTAGACCTCTTTAACTTCATCTCCATATTCTCCCACAACATAGTCCAAAATGCACTAAGAAACCTTGTCTCTTTGCTCAAAATGATACTCCCGGGTATACCAAAGTGCACATAGTCTTGTCTAAAGAAAAAGTTCATTGCTTCTTGCCCACTGATAGTCCTTTTACAAGGCATTAGAAGACATATATGTTGAACCTATCAAATACCACAAACCATGGATAATTTTAGGGGCTAATTTTCACAGGTGGGCTAATTTTCCATGGATTTTCCAAAAAAAAGATTTGCCAATTTCCATTTTTTCTAAAAGTGATTCACCCAAATTTTATAGTATAAATATATGTTATCCTAAAAATCGCCAAAATTTTATAGAGACTATATGAAGTCATTAGAAATTTGGATATCTTTAAAAATATATCACAAAAAATTTTACAATCTTCATATTAGGGGCTCGTTAGATTCACCAAAGTTTCTAAACTTTAATATAAATTTCCATTGTTAAAATTTTCCCTGCCACAAACATGTCATATGCCCCTTCTTGGTGGTTGGTAAACCTCCCACAAAGTCCATGGAAATTTTTTCCTAATGACCAGTGCGTTCAAGCAAAGGATGATGTAGACCCTATTTTCTATTGCTAGGTTTATTAGTACAATGAAAAATGCATCTTCTTATGAGTCTAGCTACATGTTCTTGCATCTTGGGCCAATACACATACCTTTGTAAGTTGACCATTGTCTCCCCTATACCGTAAATTCCCTACAACATTAGAGGTGTGAGTCTCTCTTATCAGATGCAGCTGCTCATCTTTATGAACACATAACTTATTCAATCTATAGAATAACCCATCCTAAAGATAGTAGTTAATTATGATGCCAACATTGTGCACATGAATCTGGATCTGCAATTGTTGAGACACCTCCTTGAATCTCCATCCTCTAAATATGCCTTTGCTTGCATCATGGGTGAATGGATCCATGTGCATTAATTTCCCAAAGTTGTTATATTTGGTGTTGGTGGTTTTGGAAGCATGTCGACCAATTTTTTGTGTTTCCCTTCTTATACTTGATTACTAACAAAATTGTCGTAATAGAATCCACTTATAATGCTTGGTTTATTGTAGCTTACATTGGGCCCGCAGGTACTATAGTGGTTGGTGCTCTATGTGGATTACTGTCTCCTTTCCCATCGGGAGTGCTTTCACTTCTTCACAGCTTGCACCAAGGCATAGAGCTCATGTTCCTATGTAGCATATTTGAGAATTGTCCCATGAAATACTTCATAATGGTAGCATACATGCCTTCCTCCCTACATCAAGACCGCTCCCATGGCATATGCATTGTCTCCATGTCAAAAGGTTGTTGCAGGTCCGTTAATGCTAGAACTGATGCTTGACTAATCTTATTCTTTAACTCTTCAAAGGCTCTTTGTCTACCCTTTTGTTGAGAATGCAGCAAGATGATGGAGCTTAGTGAAATGAAGTCGCCTTCACTAAGTGGGCCCGCAGGCAAATTCTGGCGCAAAGTCTATTTTTAGACTATGTCTATTTTTAGACATACGGAGCATAATTTGGGAATTCTACTTGGAGATTCTTGAAGTATGCGACATATCGGTAAAAATAGATGAGACCCTATTTTTTAGGACCCAGACTATTTTTAGACTGATCTCCTAAAAATATGGAAGTCAAATATTATTTACCCTTAATAATATTTTGACTATAAACAGCAGTTTACTCTCTTGGCGCACTTCAGTTTGAGTCATGGAGGTGGCTCATGCAACCGACACAAGGAATCACGTGGTTCCTAGGGTTTGATGGCATCTTGCATGGTTGGCTTCAGTTAGACTTCAGTGGCAGGAGTTTTGGAGGAGTTAACGGGACAAGTAGTGGAGTTGTGTTCTGTTTGTTTTAGTTGAACTAGTTGGGATTAGTTAACTAAGTAATCAACTAGATATGAGTGGAGTAAATTAAATAATATTTAATTTACTAAATATTAACTCATTAGTCAACTCAAGAACACTTCAGTTCACTACAGTGCATGATCAGTTCAGTGGAGACCAGTGGAAGAGGTAGATGAAAGGGTGAGTAAAGCTATCATTTGGTAGATTGGTTTTGCATGAGATTTGCATTACACTTGGAGGAATTGTCCATGACAATTGCGCAGTCAAGCCAAGGGGATTCGAACCTTGGATCTCTTCATATACAGGCCATGATTGCGCAATAGAGGCAAGGCAGTCAGCAGTGAGTTTTGAGCCCGAGACTTGTTCAAAACTGAGTTAGATTGTGTGTGACTTTATGAGAAAGTACTGAGTACTTGTGAGGAGTATTGTAATTTGTTGGTTACATGATTTCTCCATTATAATATACACAATAGCTGCGGGGTTTTCAGCTATAGGCTTTCCCCATACATACTGAGTTAATGTGTGATTGATTTGATGTGAGATTGCTTCTGTTATTTCCGCATGTGACAATTAATCGTAGAAGAGATTATGTGTTATGCATGCAATTCGAAATTGATGTGTAATCAGGTTAATCTCCATTGAATAAGTGATTTATTCAGCTAATTTCTACACCTTTCCCCATTAAAAACTCTTTCCTCTCGTTGTTATGGTGTGGTGTGATACTCTACTATTGAAAATTAGGCGATGAATCTCTTCATGTACTATGCTACCCCAATAAAACTCTTGACCTCAAAAACATTAGTAGGATCTGACCACTTCATGATGGCCTCCATATTAGTGAGATCTATCTTTAGCTCTCCTCCACCCATCACATACCCCAGATATACCAAATATTGTTATGCAAAATGACACTTCTTGAGATTTTCTAGCAGTTGATGCGTATTTAATGTATCTAACACCTACATAAAATGTGATATGTGCTCCTCTCAAGTAGCATTGTATACCAGTGCATCATCCAAATAAACAATAACAAATGAATCAAGAAAGGGGCATAATATATCATTCATTAACCTCATAAACATAGCTAGTGCATTGCATAGGCTAGAAAACATGACTAACCAGTCATATAAACCTTGCCTGGTATTGAAGGTGGTATTCTAGGTATCTTATTCTCTGACTCAAACCAAATGATATCTAGAATTTAAGTCCATCTTGGTGAATTATTCAATTTTCTGCAATTGATCTAGTAGATAAACTATCGTTGGTAGAGGGTAGTTGTTTTTTAGTTTAGTTTTGTTTAACACCCTGTAATCAATACACATTTGCTAAAGTCCCATCCTTATTTGGCACAATGATGATGCATGACCCACATGGTGAGGTACTTGGTCGAATGACACCATGTGTCAGTGGTTTCTACAACTGTTTTTTCAATTCAATTGCTTCTATAGGCTACCTGTACAACCCAATGTTTGGCAATTGGGTTTCTAGCCATAGCTATATATTTTTCTCCACTTCCCTCTTTTTGTTATGAAACCATCTCACAAAATAGAAGAAAATATATATCAACGACTTAGAAATCTTCTTCTTCGAGGGGGCAACCTCCTTTACATTACATAAATGAACAATTCTTGGATGATGCAAATGAAAAAGGCTCCTTTCTATATATAAGAGTTCAAAGGGTCACAATATAATCCTATCCGACATAACAATAACAATGTAAGGGCACAATAATAACAATAGTGTGCTTCTATGGGGCACAATAATAACAATATGGGGACTACATGGAAACAACAATAACAATAAGGGGGTTACACTAACAATAGCAATAAGGAGATACACTAGTATTATAGGGACCTAACACTTTGACGATATCCATAGAGCTTGAGAGGATTTTTTTTCCAGATAAAATTGTGTAGATGATTTTAATCATGTCTGATGTTTTTAGAACACATATCTTGTATGCCCATAACAAATCTTCTAGTTGTTATCTATGTTCCTTAGTACACTCTTTCAAAGATGTCTTTACTTTCAATAAGACTTCTATCAACTATTTTTATATTAGAAACAATAAAACATACTTCTTACTAAAACTAATTAATTTTTAAACTTAATTAACACTTACTAACCAAATTTTGGATTTGCTTTTACAACCTAAAGCACTTACACATACATGAAAAATTATTTCAAATACACACTTGAAAAATGGTTTGTAAAAAAAAAAAAAAACATTCGCAAAATTCACCAAGGGTTTTTTGGACTTGGCAGATGACATCAGAATGCATAAACTTTAAAAGATTTTTCCTAACTAAAAATATAAATATATATTTCAGGAAATTCATTTAAAACATATCTCTAATCTAACTTGCTCCCCCAGCATAGATCCATTTAAAGCACGGATCTAACATGAGCCAAGAGCCGAGAGGGATCAAATTTCTTTTGTTGCAAATTTATTTTAGAGTGCAAAAAACAATGTGTAATTTTTTACTGCTTAAATTACATTTTTGAATGTTATAAATATTACATAACATGTGTATTGAGCCATTTTATATTAATTCATGTTAAAATACTTTATTCATAACGTAAATTGGATGTTTTATCTGTGTAAAATTATACTATGTATTTATTACTTGAAGAGTGAAAGTGAAATATCAAAAACTCAGCGAATTGTTTTGTTAATAGATTTTTAATTGTTTATTTAATCTATATATATATATATATATATATATATATATATATATTTATATATTTAGCCTACATGAGCTAAATTTTTTTTTTTTTTTTTTGAGGATGTGACATACTTACACATGTCCCTCATACTGGATTATAAAATAAGCCTCTAGGCTTATTGATGTGAAAATTAGTTATTTTACTTATTTAACCTATTAGATATATTTAAAAATAAATAATATTTGAGATTTTTTTTAAATTTGACTCCATGGCCTAATGGAGAACTAGCAGGTGTATGAAACTAGAGATTTTGGTTTCATTATGATTGCATTAGTATCTTCATATTTAAAATTTTAATGGATTTATTTTAATGGTTTTTTTTTTTTATTAAGGTTTTTCTAAAAAAATTGGTTAGGATAATGAATTTTTCTTGGAATATGGACAAAAAGATTTTCTATTTAAATCATTTTTTGTGGCAGAAATAGAATCTAACACCATCAAGAACAGTTATTTGCTGAGGCACAATTTCATCTTAATGGCCAATTTTTCTGCTGGAATATGAGCGAAAAGATTTTCAAGAAATCTAATAGTTGTAGTGTTTAAATCGTTTTTTTTAATGGTAAAATTAGAATCAATGCTATCAAGAATCCTTGTATAAAAGCCACAATTTTACCCATTTGGCACTAGTTGGAATATGGTCTAAAACGATTTTCAAGAAATTTAATCATTGTAGCTTTTAAATAGTTTTCTAATAGTAAAAATAGAATCACACCATCAAAAATCCCTAAGCACCCAAATTCCTTGAAGTTTGACAGATTTTCAAAAATTTCTACTAATTTTCTCAAATTCATAAAATTTTCTATTATTTTCCAATCAAAATTGTGGCCTCAAACTACGGCTAATAAACTTACGCGTACTCCTGGTTAAATTAAAATGGGATTTTTATCTTACGCGTATTCCTGGACCCGTAGGAAATTAACATGGGATCGTTTATCACTAGAACCTTCGACACGTATCCGCGGACAGCTGTTTTTCTTACTCTACGCGTTTTTCACGAGGTTTTGAGTTCGACTTCTTCACGCCTCCAAACAAATGAAAACGACCCACCTCCCCTTTAAAACTCTCCACGACAAAGCTACAACGAATCGTCTCAGCAAAGAGGTTTAGTCAACCGACTTTCTGTCATCGATTGATCCTTCATCCGTCTGGCCCTTAGGGTTTTCCGTAGGTTAGGGTTTTACTCGAAAATTGTTTTTCCAGATTGACAGACTCTGCCAATGGCAATTTCAAAGACGACGGCAACAGTGGGTATTGAGAAATGGATGGAAATCGCTCCTTCCCGGAAGCAGTACATGGGGAGACGGCGGCCATCGAGTGAAAGAAGGTTGCCCCCTGTCGCAGAGGAGCGGAGTCTCAGCAATGGCGAGCTCATGGATGGCCTTTATTCTACCTTTCACACTGTCTCTGATTGCCCAGCGAAGGGCGAAAATGAAAGATTTGCGGTGGCAGAATCTTAAAGCTTTTTTCTGTGCCCGCCGGGGGAAATCTTGCAGTTTTGTAAATCAGAGAGTTGTGTATGGGAATCGATACGTGTTTTGGACGCTCCAGCTGTAACCAGTATACATTTTTTAATTATTTGAATTATATAAAATTTATTATTACTTATTTATTTAAGAGTTGTTGTTAGTGCAATTTTTTTGAAGTTTTCTTTTTTGGATTTTTAAAATTGTGTAGGAATTTATTAAAATGCTTTAAGATTTTTTAGACTACTTAATCAATATATACAATTAAAACCAGTTTAAATAATACAAATTAAATTTTACCTCAAATTTTCCTAAATATTTCCAAAATTTCAAAAAAATCGCTAACAATTAACCATTCTTTTCTTGCAATTGTATTTTCTCACACTATTCGGCATTATTTTGAAACTGAACATGGATTCCTTGTGTGAAATAGCAGGATTACTAAACCGATCTGGGTCGATCTGGGTTTTTATTAATAGACATGTGTGAAATAGTAGTATTGCTTAAAACAATTTGAAAAATCAAACATAATCTTCATTACGGGGTGCATTATTCTTTTAATCTTTGACAATCGTTTTATTAAGATTTTATTAAGATTTCATTACGGGTTGCATTATTCTCTTAATCTTGGGCCATTGTTTAATATATATATATATATATGGCTTCCGTAATTGGTCAAGTAGATAGGTTTGATTGATTTGGGTTATTTAGAAAAGAAAAGCGGTTATTTATTGTTTAATTTTTAATTTGAGTAGTTTTTATTTAATATTTTTAATTAATAAAAATGTGGTTGTGAAGAAATTCATAAATATGTTTTTATATGACAATAATAACATCAATCATTTTTTTGGTTTTATTGTCAATAGTGTAAAAAGATAAAAGAATTGCTTTGTAACTCTTTTCAATGTTATTCGATATGTTGCAATCTAAAGTTTGGCAATAATTATGTTCGATTTGAATTTGAAAATTTTGATAAAATTTGATTGATGTTTGTTATAAGGTTTGTCTATATATATTTAAGGTTTGTTTATATATATTTTTATAGATATAATTATAGTGACTATCGTTAGCATAATCTGTTTTTATAATTAAAAAAAATTAATAATATTTGAAATTGTCTAATTCTTTTATGTTTCTCAAACTTCAAATCTCAAGATTGAAGTTCAACAAGATTTATGACATATGTTGCAACTAGAGTAAGAACACTTAGTATTTTTGACAGCAACAAAAGTGAATTCGGCCCCCTAAGGAGAGCTAGCCTCTATGGTAGCTCTGTCAGCATTTTCTCTTGGATTAACCCAGCTTATCTCCACGTGGTCTTCCACAACTCTTTTGTAATTTTATTTATCAATTTCGAAGAAATTGACAAATAAATACATTCAGCAACTTTGGAAATTCAAATGTATTCCCGAACCTTAATTCTCTCGTCGAACCTTATACTAAGGTTGTCACCCTTCAGAATCTTATTCTTTTATAAACCGACGCCTTATAAATAAACAACCTTAGGCCTCGGGCCCACCATACACAATCAGAAGTTCAATTAAATACGCACGCCTTACCCTATTTAACCTCCGAGCAACTCTGGGGCGATCACCGTTCGATAGCTAGCCTCCAGATTGGACGGCGTACGTGGATATCGCGCTGCCTCCCCAGCTGATAGTTAATGCGCGATGAGGGCGGTTTTGGAAACCCGCCTTATGCCATGTGTCCTCCAACCAATGTGATCGCTCCAAATTCTCTAATACCGCCTGTCCCGCAAAGGCGGTGTGATCAAACTACTCCGGGTTTTGAACAGTGATTGACCAAGGCCAAACTTGGGTCACGCCATTCCTTTCTATGCTCTCTCGTTCACTGACTCAGGGTCTAACCTCAGGACAGGAGTTTCAATTAACAACGAAACAGTCTAATTCTCTTATAAGTGGAGTCTTCACTACCTCGGAACAGAGTTCGACGACCACGATTATACACAGAGCCTTTCTACAAGTGGGATTTCTTCAATTGTTTGGACAATTCAAGAGAAAACAATGGACAGAGAAATGCGGAGATTATACAACCACTCTATTCAACAATTATACACAGAACAATGTTCAATCGCCTCACAATTAAACAATTTCCCTCCCAAATGTCAATTCAAGACAATTTGATAATCAATGAGCACTGAAATTTATTCAATCGGAAGCAATTGCTTAACACACAAGTTCACTGTAGAAAAATCTCCTCCTCAATACATCCGGGAGATACAATTTATATGCATTACAATGTGTCTCTTCGGTTCCTCGGTGAGGACCGCTCATCTTCTAACAAAACTTAATTACATTATTCAAGTAACTGAACATGATAGATGGACTAAACCAAACTATTCGACTTCTACTGACTCTAACCAATCTAATGCAACAAACAACTAAGGTATTGACACCTTGCTGTTACAAATTCAAATGATTTTGGACCCTCCTAGCCACAACATGTGGACAAAACCTCCTACATTGCTGGCTAGTGTCTAATGCCCCTACATCAGACTCTCGAGGGCAAATTTCTTCATGGACTCCTGTCCATGAGCTCTTCCACTGATCTACTTATCGTTTGCAACATTCCTTCTGTCATCCAAGTGGCATCTTCCTCTGGCTGGTCCTTCCATTTGATTAAGTACTGAAAGTACTCTTGTCCTCTGGGCTTCCTGAACACTCTTCTGTCCAATATCTTCTCTGGTTGCAATGGTTGCGCTAGAGGTAGCTGCTTTTCCCACTCAATCCGTTCATTGTCTGATGATCCCTCTTCTGCGCCATCATCTTCATACTTGTACAAATCTGCAACATTAAAAATGGGAGATATGCCAACATCGGGAGGCAATTCAATCTCATAAGCATTTGCAGAAAACTTTCTAAGTATCTTGCATGGCCCAATCTTTTTGAACTTCAGTTTGTTGTACTGATTCTTTGGGAATCTCTCCTTTCTCAAGTGTGCCAAAACCAGATCTCCTACTTCGAAATGGACTTCTTTTCTGCTCAAATCTGCTCTGCCTTTATATTTGATGTTGCTGCCTTGTAGCTGCTATTTCACTTGTTCATGTATGGCTTGGATTTATGAAGCAAATTCTTCACCATCAGCACTTCTCAACTCTGCCTTTCCCAGATTTCTTAACTCCGATATCCCTCTGGGGTGCATTCCATAAACAATATGGAATGGACTCTGCCCTGTGCTTCTGTTTGGTGAGTCATTATATGCATATTCTGCCTGAGGCAAAATATGGTCCCACTACTTGGGATGCTCTCCTGCAAGACTTCTCAACAAATTTCCCAGACTCCGATTCACTACCTCAGTTTGTCCATCAGTCTGGGGATGATAAGCTAAGCTGAAACTCACTTTGGTACCAAGTTTATTCCACAGTGTTCTCCAAAAATGGCCCACAAATCTAGTGTCTCTGTCTGAAACAATACTCTTGGGCAACCCATGCAACCTAACAACTTCTTTGAAAAACAAGTTAGCAACATGGGTGGCATCACTAGTTTTATAACATGGAATAAAATGTGCCATTTTAGAAAATCTGTCCACTACAACAAAGACTGCATCATTCCTTCTCTAAGTCTTGGGCAATCCTAGAACAAAATCCATACTCACCATATCCCAAGGCCTGTCTGAAATAGGCAAGGGAGTGTACAATCCTGCATTCTAGCTCCTTCCTTTGGCATATTGACAGATTTTGCAATTTTTCACAAACTTGTCCACTTCTGCTCTCATCTTGGGCCAATAATAGAAGTGACTCAGCTGCCCATAAGTTTTGTCAGTACCAAAGTGTCCAGCAAGTCCACCACTATGCTTCTCCTTGATCAAATTTTCTCTCATGGAACATTTTGGTACACAGAGTTGGTTTCTTCTGAATAGTAAGTCCTCCTGCAAGAAATAATCCAGCCAGTGACTTCTATTTGTTAGAACAGGCTTACAACATGCCTCAAATGCTTCCTTAAAATCTGAATCTATTTTATACAGTTCTTTGAGAAAGTCAAATCCTACAACTTCAAAATTGGTTTCTTGAACAAGCACGTGCCTCCTACTCAAAGCATCAGCTACTTTATTTGCTTGGCCATTTATATGTTTCAAAACAAAGTTAAAACCTTGGAGATACTCAACCCATTTGGCATGCTTATGATTCAACTTGGGCTGCTATACAATGTACTACAAAGCATGATTGTTAACGTATAATACAAATTCCTTGGACATCAAATAATGCCTCCACTTTTTCAGTGCCTGAACAACTGCATAGAATTCCTTCTCATAAGAGGAATACTTCCTTCTGGTGTCATTCAACTTTTCACTAAAATAGGCTACAGGCCTATCATCCTGACTCAGCACAGCTCCAATGGCTTCTCCACTGGCATCACACTTCACTTGAAATGGTTTAGTAAAATCAGGCAGAATCAAAACAGGCTTTTCAGTTATCTTTTGCTTCAAAAGTTTAAAGTTTCTCTCTGCTTCAGCGGTCCAATTAAATGGATGTTTGCTCTTTTTTATTGTCTCAATAATAGGTGCATTAATCTTACTGAAATTTCTTATGAATTTCCTGTAAAAACTGGCGAGTCCATGGAAACTTCTTACCTCAAAAACATTTCTGGGTGAAGGCCACTCCACAATTGCCTTAACCTTTTCTGGGTCCATCTTCAGTCCTTCTGCAGAGACAACAAAGCCCAAATACACCAACCCTTCCTTTATGAATGAGCATTTCTTTAGGTTAATCAATAGTTTCTCTTGGTGCAGCTTCTTCAAGACATAATTGAGATGTCTTAAATGTTCTTCTTTAGTTTTGCTGAAAACTAATATATCATCTAGATACACTATCACAAATTTACCAATGAACTCTTTCAACACTTCATTCATAAGTCTCATAAAAGTGCTAGATGCATTTGACAACCCAAAAGGCATTACCATCCATTCATACAATCTTTCATTCGTTTTAAAGGCAGTTTTCCACTCATCACCCTCTCTTATTCTAATCTGATGATATCCACTTTTTAAATCTATCTTTGAAAAATATTTAGCACTGCTCAAACAATCCATTAAATCCTCAACTCTGGGCAAAGGGAATTTGTAACTGATTGTTATCTTATTGATTTCTCTGGAATCAGTACACATCCTCCAGCCTCCATCTTTCGTTGGGCTCAATACTGCTGGTACTGCACATGGAATCAAACTCTCTCTGATCAGTCCCTTGTCCACCAATTCCTGTACTTGTGTCCTGATTTCCTCATTTTATGTGGGAGTCATTCTGTAGGCTGCCTTATTTGGTAGATTTGAACCAAGGATAAAATCTATCTGATGGCTGACCTTCCTCACAGGTGGTAGCTCATCAAGTAAATCATCCACAACAATGTCACAATAACTGTCTAACATTTCTTGGATTTCTATTGGCAAATCAGAAATCTTCGTAGAAGTAAGAACTACCTTAGGCTTGCAAACTAAAGCAAAGCTTACCTCTTCTTCTTCAATCTGCTGTAGATATTCCTTCCCGCTTAGCAACAAGGTCTTTGGATCGACCACTCTGCTTGATGGCTCTCCTTCTTCCATGGGTATCAATGTATGATGTACCCCATCCTTGAAGAACTTGTAAGTGTTCTTCTTGCCATCATGCACTGCTGCTCTGTCAAACTGCCAAGGTCTACCCAGCAGTATATGACACACATCCATGGGCATCACATCACACAGGACTTTGTCTTTATAGTTGCCCATTTGCAGCTCTATCTCACACTATTCTTTTACAATCAGCTGGTGCCCTTTATGCAACCAAGACACCCTGGAGGGATTTGGATGCTCCCTTGTCTTCAGCTTCAACTTCTCTATCACCTCAATGGAAACCAGATTGTCTGTGCTACCACTATCAATGACTAGCTGGCAACATTTCCCTTGGACTTTGCATATGCTTCTAAACAAAGTCTTCCTTTGTGCAGGCTCAGTAACCTCTTTGGCTTGCTTCAACATGACCTTATTAACTACCAAGGACTCTCCCCTTTCTGGTAGGATTTCTTCTTCAATCGTTGCCTCTTCTCCAGCCTGGGTGACAGCAACATTTCTTGGGCCAGCACCCACATTCTCTGGGCAATCATAGTGCTTGTGTCCCACTTGCTGACATCTATAGCACCTCAATTCTCTACCTCTGCCTCTGCCTCCTCTTCCTCTGTAAGAACCCCTTCTGTCTCTTGCATCACCCTCTGTAGATGCATCCTGAGGTGAGCTACCCTTAGCTCCATCTCTGGGTGTAGTAGGCTTTCCTCTACCACCTTGACTTCCCTTTCCACGAAACATACCTCTCCCTTTGGCAGACTGCTTCCTCAGGAGTTTATCCTCTGCTTTCAAGGCCATCTGATAGGCCTCTTCAACCGTCTTAGGAGACAGGAGACCAATCTCATCTTGGATCTCGAGCTTGAGTCCATTCACATATTTGGTAGTCTTCTCTGGTGTATCTTGAAATTGCCCAACTCTTATGCTTACTCTATAGAATTCTTCTGTGTATTCCTTTACTGTCAGCAACCTCTGTCTCAGGTTCTGCATTTGCCTAAACAATTTTAGCTGATAATCACTAGGAAAGAATTTACCTTTTAACTTCGCCATCATTCTGATCCAGCTCTTGATAGGTTGCTTGCCAACTCTTCTCCTTTCTGCTTGCACTCCATCCCACCAGAGTGCAACATGTCCCTTCAGCTTTGTTACTGCAAACTTGACCTTCTTATCTTCGATCATTTCTTCATAGTCAAAGCACTTGTTCATTTCATTAATCCAGTCCACCAGCTCCTCTGGATTCAGTCCTCCTGTAAAACTCGACACTTCAATCTTGGACTTAACTGTAGACCCCATAACAGTTCTGACGAGCCTCATGTCAGGAGGAATCTCAGCAATTTCTCCAGCTTCTTCTGTTTTAGGTTCACTAATGTCTTCAGGATCTCTGGGCTGTCTTCGCTCTATGGCATCCATTCTGGCTTGGACCCTCTGTAAGGTCTCCAACACTTCTGCATTGGCAATGGGTCTCCTTCTGCCAACACCTCTGCCAACTCAGATTGCCATGTTAATTCTATGCAAAAACAACTCAAAAACACGCTTTGATACCACAATTGACAACATCAAAACTGAATTCGGCCCCCTAAGGAGAGCTGGCCTCTATGGTAGCTCTGTCAGCATTTTCTCTTGGATTAACCCAGCTCATCTCCACGTGGTCTTCCACAACTCTTTTGTAATTTTATTTATCAATTTCGAAGAAATTGACAAATAAATACATTCAGCAACTTTGGAAATTCAAATGTATTCCCGAACCTTAATTCTCTCGTCGAACCTTATACTAAGGTTGTCGCCCTTCAGAATCTTATTCTTTTATAAACCGACGCCTTATAAATAAACAACCTTAGGCCTCGGGCCCACCATACACAATCGGAAGTTCAATTAAATACGCACGCCTTACCCTAGATTAACCTCCAAGCAAGTTTGGGTGCAATCACCGTTCGATAGCCAGCCTCCAGATCGGACAGCGTATGCAAAGATCGCGCTGCCTCCCCAGCCAATAGTTAACGTGCGATGAGGGCGGTTTTGGAAACCCACCTTATGCCACGTGTCCTCACACCGATGTGATCGCTCCAAATTCTCCAATAACGCCTGTCCTGCAAAGGCGGTGCAATCAAACTATTCTGGGTTTTGAACAGTGATTGACCAAGGCCAAACTTGGGTTACACCATTCCTTTTTATGCTCTCCCGTTCACTGACTTAGGGTCTAACCTCAGGACAGGAGTTTCAATTAACAACGAAACAGTCTAATTCTCTTATAAGCGGAGTCTTCACTACCTCGGAACAGAGTTCGACGACCACGATTATACATAGACTCTTTCTACGAGTGGGATTTCTTCAATTGTTCGGAAAATTCAAGAGAAAACAATGGACAGAGAGATGCGGAGATTATACAACCACTCTATTCAACAATTATACATAGAACAATGTTCAATCGCCTCACAATTAAACAATTTCCCTCCCAAATATCAATTCAAGACAATTTGATAATCAATGAGCACTGAAATTTATTCAATCGGAAGAAATTGCTTAACACACAAGTTCGCTGCGGAAAAATATCCTCCTTAATACATCTGGGGGATACAATTTATATGCATTACAATGTGTCTCTTCGGTTCCTCGATGAAGACCGCTCATCTTCTAACAAAACTTAATTACATTATTCGAGTAACTGAACATGACAGATGGACTAAACCAAACTATTCGACTTCTACTGACTCTAACCAATCTAATGCAACAGACAGCTAAGGTATTGACACCTTGATGTTACAAATTCAAATGATTTTAGACCCTCCTAGCCACAACATGTGAACAAAACCTCCTACATTGCTGGCTAGTGTCTAATGCCCCTGCATCAACTTTCCAATGGCCACAAGGTT